>JAURVB010009457.1:0-12197 GCA_033002965.1 Piper betle | reverse complement strand
ATCCCTCCGATATTGGGCCATTTAGCTATGTTTTCTACGCATGTTTAATAAAACTACAAGGATGAGATCCCTTGTTGGTTTTCAAACCTAGGCCCTAGAAATGTATGATAGAAGCCTCTTCGCTAAGCCTATTATATAAGTAGGCGCATTTTCTGGATTTCATGAATGATAGAGTGAGCAGTATGGAGATATGTATGAATCGCACTAGTACTCCTTCAAACTATGTGGTAGTGCAGTGTATGATGGTACTGCATAATGCAGCACATTTGCGTGAATATGTGGCACTTGATTGTTCTTTTGCCACTTGAGTACCGTGGCAGGTGATATGGAAGGTGTGAGGGCATAATCATTGTATGTATGTACGAATATGATTAAGAGCCACACATGCGAGCCTGCAATTGCTTAAGTATGTTTGCTTACCGCCCAAGGTGAGGCAATCTTGAAGTTTCATATGTTTTCGTGGGTAATAGAATACTTATTTAACAGATTTTATTAGTTACTTTTTGGACCAGTAACATTCGTTATTGATGTTTTTCATATAATATATGTAGGTCTTCCAAATCCTTAGTTAACTTTGGTGGAAGGACAGATAAATGCTAAACACACTTGAGCTCAACACATTTATTTCTTTTCTTACTTTTACTTATAATTGATGTGTTTTAATGCCTATTTAATAATGTCTTTCATTCTCATGACACCAAGAAGGTTGTTTCGATGTATTTCATCGATTGAGTTGTACTAACCGAACAACTTTAAACATGACTCGACCTTCGGTTGTAACATTTCTGATTCGGTTCATAGGTGAAACGAAATTGGGGTGTTACAAATTATGCTTTATTGGTGTCTTTACTTTCCATAAACCCATATCTTGCCACATAGCAAACTATAATTTAGTGGTGCAGTTTTTTTTCCATGATTTAAGCATTGCTACTCATATGCATAGCTAAAGTAGGGCACACTGTCCTATGACACTATCATCTACATCAGCACAAGCGTACCATACTATTCATACTACTTGGATAACACCTTCGATCGTAAAGGCATCCCATATACGCTCATTGGTTAAGTGTCACATGCACCTAGCATGAAACAAATGGCACACCCATAATTACTTACCATCTAATACAATGAAAATTAATTCTATAAAAGAATGATCAACTCTTATATAAAAGAAATTTTACACTTAGAGCAGTGGACACTTACACTTTCAACAATGTAAGGATTACTTGCATATGAATGCTGAGTGTTACTATATGAAACTAAAAGTCTCATAAATTAATTTTTTATTAATTTTCAAGATTTTAAATAAACTCATAACACAATACTTGATATACAAATGCTCGGAATAATCTTAGCCCCATGAACCGAACCAAAATCCCACAGTCATGCAAACAATCAAAAAGTATAATAACGTGAGAAAAATCAAATTCAAAAGTCTAATAACAGAGTCCTCCAGCTGTCCCGACTCTACCCATCCTTCCATAATGCTCACATCTGTGGAGACAATTCCACATTAGTAATAAAAATACTAAGTAATATAATTACAAAAAACAAGTAAATATATTCCACAACATCTGAATTTGAGTCTTCTAGTGATTAAAAGCTTATGTCGAGCTCTTACTATGCCGGGAGGGGCAACCGCTCCATCCAGCTAGAATCTCATATATGCACACACATGCTACGTAGTCCCACAACTTGTAGTTACCGATATTTGCCATTGACCGACACTCTTGGTATCATAAGTGCATAACGAGTCATCTTACGCAACTATGCCCTTTCACCCCTTTCAGCATGGGGGCATGTATTTAATCTTTCAAGAAGTTTAAGGCTACTTCCCCGTGTTGAACTCAGTGAGTTCTTTTACCCCAGTTCAATGCTAGGCACATTGTGATTGAATGTGGGCACAAGCCGACAAAGGCTCCTAAATAGGAATATATAACATTTAGAGTAATTATATGAACCTAGAATTGTGATGATGCATCTACAACTACGACACACAATCCTAATATAAATGAAACTACTTTAAAGCCTTCTTTTTGTGTGCCAAATGTGCTCACAAACTATCAAGTTGATGTTTTTATCATCAACATAATTCTCCTTTATGTAGAAGAATATGTGTGGAATCATGAAGCCAGTATATTAAATTTTATAGAAAAACATAATCATAGATAACTATATTAAATACCAACCATTAGTGTGATAGCGAAAAGTCAAAAATTGACTATTAAGTTAATATGAATAGGTGTCAAATTGCACTCACAACTCCTAAATCCAAAAATTCAATAAATAAAACTTATTTAAAAGCATCCATAGATGCCACCGTACTGGTACGCTAAGGTAATAATTGATACTTTATGATATTGATTTTTAAGAATTAATTAAATTAAATAATATTTATGATTCGTTCTAAGATTTATAAAATCCTAAACAAAATAATCTAATTATTTTCGGGGTTTTACAATCTCCATGGCTTGGGAATTTTTGTCCTCTAAAGTATAATATAGAGAAAAATCAAGGTTTTACAATCTCCCCAGCTTGGGAATTTCTATCCTGAAAAATATAATGGGGTCATCAAGAGAAAAATTGGGGCTTTATAGTGGCTCTCATACCAAAAACTGTAACACCCCAATTCTGGTTCACGCTCGGGAAAAGAACTGGAATGTCACTGGTCCCAGCTACGTCAGATAACCCAAACCCAACTCGTGTGCATCTACTTATGATGAAGATACTAATCGCTATGCATGGATAAATGCATGAACTCTAACTTGCTACTGTATGAATGACATGTCAACCAATTCACAACAAAAAATAATTCTGATAAAATCAATATAAATTACTAAAATAAAACACACAGTGTCTCCCCTAAAAGTGCAATTAGGGGTCACCCTGTCAAAATCCACATGTACAAATACATATCTATATATTAGACATTTCATTCACACAAAATTCTAATCTACTGTATAAATCACTTCTGAATCTAGGTCTCGACCTGCCTGTGCATTCTATTCACAATTCTCATCATATTTGGGTCATGACCCACTGTGTATATATTAACATGTCATCATTAGAAAATCTTCTACTAAAGCTGATATTGATTCTCACATTTCATCATATCATTCTCAAAAGAATGGCATCATAAACAAATATTAATCATTCTATCATCTGACATGTGTGTGCAAGAGATATCATTGCTCCTTCATCCAGGGTGGCACATCCAACTCATAGTCATGACCTAAATATATTATAAAAACATGTCAGTAACAAGGCGTTACTAGTCCAAAACATAATTATATCAAACTGGCTATGAGTGCTAACTCTCATATGAAGAAAAACATTCCTATACTGACACTAGAACTCTTTGAATGGCACTTTGACTGGGTGTGAGGAACTCAAATGCGGAGTTGTCAGGGTCCCTCGGGAATGGAGCAGCCCTCTTACTAATCTAGAGCCCACTTTGACTGGCATGTGCACCCGCTCATGGTACGTACAAGTCAATTTATCTTCTCTCATCTCTCAAAAAACCAGATAAAATTATATATATGGCATGGGAAGGGATTTATATAAATGGCCCAAAGGTAATCGACTAAATGGCCCGAATTAAGTGAGATCCGATAAAACAGTACTTACCTCGTCTTACAATTTGTAAAAATAAATCACGATAGAATATAACAACAAATTTGGGGTGAGTCTAAAAAGACCTGGCAAAAGCTCCAAGCGTGTTCACGTGCTTAGGTGGCGAGCTCCTACTTCGTACCTAGACATCAAGAGTAAATACTAATGCCCATTCTAGTCATGTGATGCATGAATACGATGAAGAACTATAAAAAATCACAGTCAGTCAAACAAGAACACAACAATACATATGCAATCAGATAATACACGTGGTTACTAACATAACTTGAGTACTCATAATTACTTAGCCCGTATTACCTCTTTCTCACATACCAACCTGGTAACTGATGCATGTATACTAAATCCAAGTGCATCTACTCATCATCACTTCATATGAAACATGCAACATCAATTACATCAAAATCTCAACCTAGGGCATCTAATTCACACAATTACAAACAACTCAAAAATCCTACAATAACTAACTCTCGTATTCACCCTAATTAAAATTTAGCTGTTACTACCATTATACGGCCATCCTCACAACATGAAAATTTAACTAATACTTATCAATATGACTCCATGAATGTCTAATTTCAAATCTTGTGCTTTCTAATTTACACCTCGGTCATTTCATTCTTAGTCAACTATAGTAGAATGCATTAATACAAGTCACCTTCAATATTGCATGTATAAGTTGATCAATGCTATTAATGAAAACATTCCTATTCAAAGTAATTCACATCCAATCATGACATTCAATTATTAATCAAGTCACCATGTTTATAAAATTCATACCTAATTTCATATTTTCCCTAATTCTCTATAACTCAAAATTGTCATTAATCAATTATCATAATTTAATCATGCTATGCTATCCACAATCTTGGACAAAAATTAAATCAATTGGCAGTAACATATACCTAATGTCGGCCCCTAAAGTGGCGACGACGGTGACGGCAGTAATAGTCGCAGCTGCTGTTGGGATGGCTGCAGTTCAGCCGAGGAAAGATTCAGCCGGGCTAGGACTAGAGCACATGGCTAGGGCATGACAAGGCCTGACCGGGGCAGCTCCGCTGGCCTACGACTGGCTGGCCACGATGCTGGCCGGCAGCCGGCATAAACACCACAAATTGGCAACTATGCCTTGGTGTGGTGCTGCTGTGAGGGTGAAGGATGAGGAGGAGGCTACCTTGGTGGGGAGGAGATGGCCGAAAGAAGATGACACCGCTGGAGGGAGCTGACGGCGGCAGCTGCGGCTCAAAGAGCCCCAGCTAGGGCAGGGGAAGGCTGTGTGAAGGAACTAGGGGAGGGTTTGGTCGTGTAAGGGGTAGGTGGTAGTTGTGTAAGGAAGGTCTGGTCAATGGCGAGGGTGGCGGTGGCGCACAACCGGTTGGCAACGGCAATAAAGGCCGGCGACAGCACATGCAAAGCTGCGGCCTTGGGTCATCGTGCATGTTGTTGTCTAGGCCAGGGAAGGGTCAAGAAGGAGGGGAAGGGGCTACGGAAGGTCGCTAGAGTAGGGTGGGGCCGGTGGCAACGGATGCAAGGAGGGTGGCAGGGGGTGGCCAGGAAGGAAAACAGGAATAAGAGGGTAGGGAGACAGGATAGAAGGGAGGTGGGAGCAAGACAGCAACGGCACCTACTAGCGGCGTTCGCTGGCTAGGAAGTGGTGCGGCTAGGCGGCGAGGTCACCGGCTATCGGGTGGCGCGGCCAGAAATAGAGGCAAAGGAGGCAAACAAATAAAAATAGAGTCGAGGCGATCAAGTTGGAGAAGAAGGGAGGGACAATTTCGTAATAAAACTTGAATTACTCCTGATGTCAAATCAATATTATGAAATAAATTCTAAAATAAATAGAAAATATGTACAACAAAATACAAATGACATGTTCTAGATCTATTAATCCACCCAAAATGTTCTAGATAAATAATGTGTCCTAATGTAAATAAACGCAGCTAAATCTAATTCTACAATCCATGTATAAAATTAATAAATTTAGCGTACTCATTATATACTCAATAACTCACTCTACTATTGTCTTACTGGCGTTATCATCGTATACTTAGGCACACATGACCCTCATGGTTCGTAACACACGACCAGACCTTGGCTCAGTACGCGTGTTTTGAAATTGACTCAAGTAAAACTAACGGTAGAACTGACCAGTTTTGACTATAAAAGCCTTACTCGGGTCATGGGTTTTACACGCATGATGCACCGGCTCAAATATTGGTTGCGGGTCCCGGTTGCAGGTCCGAGTTGGGTCACAATCGCAGTCAACCATGGGGCAACTTGAGTTGTAATGACCCGGCCCAAAATGTAACATAACGGGCCAAGTTATTTCTTTAAAAGTGCTTAACCAAGTTAAAGATCTATAGTCCATTCCCACTTATAAAAAGATCTTATCCCTGCAAGCATTATATGTTAGACTAAGTTGAGGGATCTCACAATCTGCCTACCTTAGGAAATTTCATCCTCGGAATTACTAGTCTTTGCCCATTGTCAGCCCCAGCCCCTGACCTTTTTTGGCCCATGACCGGGAGCCAAGCCAATGTCCCTAGTCTCACCCACTATCTAATACGTAACCAAGAAACTCTAATACCATTTATAACGACCAAGCCCAAAGTGCAACATAATGGGCTAAGTCATTTCTTTAAAAGTGGTTAACCAAGTTAAAGATCTATAATCTATTCCCACTTATAAACATGATCTTACCCCAATCAATATTATATGTGGAACTAAGTTAAGGGATCTCACAGTTTGTATCATAATTGAGATTTCGAATGACCAACGCCGTTCGAACCACGAGCCAAGTGTTTGCAATATAAAACTAAGTGCTCATAAATTAAATTTTCAATTAATTTGCAACATTTTAAATAAATCCATGACACAAAATTATTCTTTAAATCGTACAAATTAAATTCATACTCAAGGAAATTGTTAAACTTCAAATTCAAAGTTGCGCCATAAAATAAAATATAATTCAAGCTTGTAATAATCTAAGACCCATGAAACAAACTGAAATCTCACTGCCATGCAAACAACTAGAAGTATAACAACAAATAAGAAAAAAATAATAGTCTAATAATAGACTCTTCTAGCTATCCCGACTTTACCCATCCTTTTATAATGCTCACACCTGCGGAGGCAATTCTACGTTAGTGATAAAATTGCTAAGTCATATAATTACAAGAAAGAAGTTAATATATTCTACAACATCTGAATTTAAGTCTTTTAGTGATTATGAGCCTATGTTGAGCTCTTATTATGCCGGGAGGGATGGCCGCCCCCTCCAGCTACAATCCTATGTATACACACACACTACTTGGCCCACGGCCTATAGTTACTGGTAGTTGCCATTGAAACACCGTCTTAGTATCACAAGTGTATAATGAGTCGTCTTGCACCATTGCGCCCTATCACCCCTTTCTGCAAGAGGGCAGGTATTTAATCATTTAAGAAGTTTAAGGGGTGCGGCCCCGTGTCAGATTAAGTCAATTCTTTAACCCCAATTGCGCTCGGGGCATGGTGGTCAAATGTGGCCTCAGGCCGACCAAGGCTGTTAAATAGGAAAATATAACATTTTGAAAAATTATCGCACCGAAATTGTGATGAAGTGCCTACAACTACAACATATGGTCCTATACGCAGGAAAAGATGGAGTGGCTCCTAACAAGGAAGAGATAATTCTAGTGGGGAAAAAGTGTTAGAAAATAAACGCTAAAGGAATCAACCCATAGAAAATATTTTCCCTCAAGCTACTCGAATAACTTCTCTAAATCCCTCCCTTTGTGGGCCAAATGTGCTCACAAACTATCAAGAGGATGGTTTCCTTTAACATCAATAAAATTCTCCTTTACAGAGAAAAATATGAGTGGAAATTAAAAGTCACTATATTAAACTTCAATAAAAAAGAACATAATCACACATAAGCATATTGACTCCAACCATTAGTGTGATAATGAGTAGCAAAAACTTACTATTAAGTTTAATGCGAATTGTAACGATCTACCCGAACCAAACCGGGTGTTACCTAAAATATAATTGATGTAACAATAACATTCTAGAACATGATTCACAATACAGAAAATAAAATAGCATGTGACACACTCTCATTTCCAAGTTGGTATTTCTAAAGGTTGCAATAGTCCTCCAAGGTAGTTGATGTTGGGCTTTGATCTGTTGGCAAGTCTCACACTTAGAGACAAAATCCACAACATCCCTCTTTATCCCAATCCACCAGTAGGTTCACTTTAAATCCTGAAACATTTTAGTACCTCCAGGGTGTATCGAGAACTTTGACCGATGAGCCTCCTCCAAGATATTCCACCTCAATGCATCATCCTTGGGTACACACAACCTTCCTCTAAATCTGATCACACTATTGGAATCAACTACAATGTCAGGAGTCTTCTCCAACATTTCATTTAGCTCCTCATCACCGATTTGTGCTAGTTTAACATGATCAAAGAAGTCGTTGGAAATAACCTAATTTGTCAGTAATCATGTTAGTTGCTCCACAGGGTTGATAGCCACCACTTGCATGCGCACACACGCTACGTGGCCCACGGCATGTAGTTGCCGATATTTACCATTGACTCACACTCTCGGTATCACAAGTGCATAATGAGCCTTCTTACATGACTGTGCCCTGTCACCCCTTTCAGCATGGGGCAGGTGTTGAATTTTTCAGAGGGTGCTGCCTTGTGCCAAATTGAGTCAACCCGATTGCGTTCCAGCTCATGGTTGTCAGATAATCAAGTCAACCAGGACTCCCACATAGTAGTTTTAAAGGGTGCGGCCCCGTGTTGGACTATGTAAATTCCTTGACCCCGGTTGCACTTGGTGCATAGTGGTCGAATTTGAGCTCAGGCCGACCAGGGCTGCCCACAAGGAAAATACAACATTTAAAATAATTATACGGATCTGGATAGTTCGTAAGTCAACCTGCAACCGCGACCAATGATCCTAATCTGAACGAGAATATAAAATTATACATAAGTATAGTTTTATTCAAGTAGAAATGCATGCAACTAAATGACTAATAGATATCATGATTAAAATTCAATAATATTAAATATTAAATTATTCATGTGATAAAATTAATTATCTAAATTATAATTCACACTTAACAATTGACAAAATAATTATCAACTTATAAACAAATATTTAATTACTATTATTAATATATTTTCCATCGGTTATAATTTTTAATCGCCGTCAATATTCATAGCAATTTAATTAATTTTGTTGTTCGATTAAATTATTTAAAATAATATTGTATTATCCTAATTTAAAGATATTACTAATTATTTTAAATTATTCAACTAAATAAAGGTTTAAACTTTATTTATTTTCATTAAGTTATTTAGGTTCAACGTTTGTGATTTTTACCCAATTATAATTTATTAACCTATTTTCTACGTTACTAATCCGTTATTAAAATAATCACTTTATTGACTCTAATATTAAATTTAATAATGATAAAGGTTAAATCTTTATTTATTAATTACTTATAACTATCTGATTTAAATTAATCGCTTGTAGTACGCTAATTAATTATCGACTGTTTATCATTACCGTATTTTTTTATTACTTATGTCCATGTCGATTTCGTCAAATAATTAATTAGTTTAACAACTTTAACCCATAACCCATTAGAATAATTATTTTTAAAGATTTATTACAAGTTAGTATTATGTTTTTAGCTCGAGTTGGTATCGAGTCAACCCATATCTACAAAACTGCCATCTTCTTCTTCCCCAACGTCCTTCTCTTCTCCTACCTTCTTCTTTGCATAAAAAACTAGATCTGATGTCTTCTTGTTCAACCCTATCCAACCTTCGCAGCAACCCAATTGAACAACCATATAAACATCCCAACAAGGCATCAGCAATGAATTAAAACAGCCAAAGAAGAAACCCAAAGTCCATGTTTTACAGCAGCTATACAAGGCAACCGTCCTACACCAAACCAGGCCTGTTCTTCTTCTCCCAGCCTCAAGATAACCACTTTCTTGCACCTTGCTACCAATTCAGAGGTTCAGCAACCTCACGCCGTTATCAACCAGGAAGAATTGGCCACCTTTGGACATTGCAGGGAGTAGAGTTGTTCTACCCACGTCTGCACGCCGCTGCCATGAATTCCAGCGAGAAGGTCGGCTGTAATGGCCTGTGCCGGTGGCAGGAACTGCTGTAATAGACCCTTGATGTTGTCATCGAAGAACAAATGGCATCTACCCTCTGAAGCTTCCATTATAGCATCAATTTTAAAGGATTGCCATCACCTCGTCCCCCTTGCAATTCTGCCCAGTAACAGCTTTAATTCCGCCACCCATCAGAAGCTAGGGACACGGCCTTGCA
The DNA here is from genome assembly GCA_033002965.1 of Piper betle. Classification (NCBI taxonomy): domain Eukaryota; kingdom Viridiplantae; phylum Streptophyta; class Magnoliopsida; order Piperales; family Piperaceae; genus Piper; species Piper betle. Next base: position 2,220 of record JAURVB010009457.1, on the reverse strand, counting down.
ATTATTTACAGTCACCCATCCTTGCCCAATTTCTTGTACTCGTCGGCCATGGCGAATTTAGGTTTCCAGTTTAGTTTTAGTTGTTTATTGTTGATTTCAAACTTTATTTCTCACGATTATCAAGCTCATTATCAAATTAAAATATGCATGCATGAAAATTAACAATAGGGAGATAGGAAGAATACCCAAGCAAGGAAGAAGCACCGGTAAGGAAGAGGAGAACTAGGTGGCTAAGGTGGGGAAGACGCCCAAAAAATAACGCCCTCTTTAAAATTATAAAAATGAAAATGACGGCGAGGGTATGTGAAAACACCCTTACATCCATATTTCATTTAGCTGGGTAAATAATAAAATATATTAACTGGTAAAGGGATAATAATAATTCTCTAACGTTCGCTCCTTCCTGACCGCGTTCGTCCTTCCTACATAACGTCACATATATTATTATTATTATTATTTTTCTCAGTCCTTACATCAGTGAAGACTTCGAATTGGGCTCCATACAAGTACGCGTCTCCCAAATCTTCAGTGCAAAAACAACTGCTGCTAGTTCCAAGTCACGGGCTACATAATTTTGCTCATGATTCTTCAATTGACGAGAGGCATAAGCCACCACTTTACCTCCCTACATAAGGACACATCCTAAACCCAACAGGGACGCATCACTGAAGACTACGAATCCTTCATTACCATTTGGTAGTGTCAAGACTGGTGCAGTTGTTAGACTCTTCTTTAGAGACTGGAAACTCTCCTCACACTTCCTATTCCTTTCGAACTTAACTCCCTTCCTTGTGAGCTTGGTCATAAGCGATGCTACTAAGGAGAAGTCTTTAATGAATTTCCTGTAGTAACCCACTAAACCAAGGAAGCTTCTAATGTCACTGACTGACTTGGGTTGTGGCCAATCAGTGACCGCTTTCACTTTTTATGGATCCACAGCAACTACGGCCTTTGAGATAATATGACCTAGGAAGATTACCTCCTTCAACCAGAAGTCACACTTTGAGAACTTGGCGAAGAGTTGACTTTCTCTCAAAACTTGAAGAGTAATGGACAGGTGCTTCACATGCTCTTCTTCATTTTTTGAATAGACCAGAATGTCATCCTCAAACACGATAATAAACTTGTCCAAGTATGCAGGAAATATTGTGTTCATGAGTGACATAAAGGCCTCTGGTGCATTTGTTTGACCAAAAGGCATGACCAGAAACTCATAATGTCCATACTGAGTTCGGAAAGCCATTTTCTACATGTCTGACTCCTTTACTCGCAACTGGTGATAACCAGACCGCAAGTCTATCTTATACAATACTCCGGCTGTTTTTAGCTAATCAAACTAGTCATCAATCATTGGTAAGGGGTACCGATTCTTGACTGTCACTTGATTGAGTTATCGATAGTCAATACACAGCCGAAGTGATCCATCTTTCTTCTTCACAAAAATAACAGGGGCTCCCCAGGGTGAAGTACTTGGTCAGATGAAACCTACCTGCAACAACTCTTCTAGTTGACTCTTTAACTCTTTGAGTTCTGCTGGAGCCATGCGGTATGGTGCTTTAGAAATTGGTGTTACTCTAGGTGCGAGGTCAATAGCGAACTCCACTGCCCACTTAGAGGTAACCCTGGAGTTCGTCTTGGAATACATGAGGAAACTCTGCTACCACAGGAATCATGTACAACTCTTTGGATTTTGACTCAAACTCAACTAAGTTAGCCAAAAAGGCTTTACAACCCTCACCAAACAACTTGACCGCCTCACCGATCGACACGATACGAGAGGATGGATCATACAATGACCCTTGGAAAATGACTCACATCTCACAATTACAAGGTTTTGTCACCACTCACTTCACTTTACAATCAAGATAAGCCTGGTGTGCTGACAACCAATCCAATCCCAATAGTACATAATACCCTTTTACCCCATACATGATAAAGTTCCACACATAGGGTTTCCTGTATATCTAAGTATTTGTTAGTCACTCCTAAAGTTGTGACTTCACCGTCTCCCGTTGTAGTAATAACTCTATAGGACTTGGATAATGCGGATGCTTGGAGTCCTAACCTCTTGACTATTTGAGATGAACCCTGAATCATATAAAACATCCACAATGACTCCTTCGATTAGAATTTTACCCTCGGATGGTGTGATCATCCTCCTCAACGTTTTCAACTTCAACTGCATAGAGTTTTGCTTTCCCTTTGACTGCCAGTTTGTAA
>JAURVB010009456.1:0-12033 GCA_033002965.1 Piper betle | reverse complement strand
AATCACACATCCTATAGCATGCACCATAATCAACACAATCACTCATCAATCAACACACATCAACCTATATCAATTCTAGCAAGTCTACTTAGGTTAGTTTGCATTAGATCATGATTATTACTTAATAACCCTAATTAGTTTCATAACTTCTATTTTTAACACCACACAATTCCAACAAATTTCATATTTTATTCTAAATCAAATCTACATTTATATAAGTAATTACAATGCACAATTCATCAATCATAGCATGCAAATTCTAATAATCAATACTTTCAAATAATTAAGTTAAAATAAATTATACCTCGCGTCGTCGAAAATCGGCGACGGCTAGGGTTTCCGTTTCGCGGCTCGAAACTCGAATTCGGCACCTAGCGGCGTCCGAAGTCCGATCAGATTGGACCGGGTGCGTTCGGCGGATGATCCGGCGAATTTCCCACGAATCCAATTTCCGACGGTTCCGGCGGTTTTCCGGCGCGTGTCGGCGGTTTTCCGGCGGATTCCGACGGTTTTCCGGCGACGATTCGGGACGGAGCAATCAGGGGGTCTATCGGCACCAGCTCGACGAGCTTGGTCCGATGGCGGTGTCAAACAGAGCAACCGAGGCCGCGATGGCCGTCGGCGGCGGCGTTGAAAACGGGCGGCGGCGGCGGCGTTCTCCAATCGGGGCTCCGGCCGGCCTCGACGGCGGTCGGGATGGTGGGGGAAATGTCGGCGACGGCGAGGGGTGGTCGTCGGCGTCACAGCGGCGGCGGAGCGGCCCGGACGGCGGCGAAATCAGGCCCGGAGTGGCGACGGCCGAAGCGGCTTCGCGGGGCGATTCCGGCGTCGTGGCGGCGCGACGGTGGCCGGAGTTGGTCGGGGCGGCACGGCGACGACACGGCGGGGCGGGGCGGCGTTGATCGGCGGCCAGGCGGCGTCGGCCGTGGCGGCGGCAGCACACCACAGTGGCGGCGAGGGTTTGGGTGGAAGAAGGGTCGGGGAAGAAGAAGAAGTGTTGTAGTGGCAGTTTCGTAAATAAGTATTGACTCGATTCCTACTCGAGTCAAAATAATAACTGGTTCGTAATAAATTCTAAAAAAATCTAGAAAAATATGGAAAAATTCTATAAAATAAAACAAACACAATAACATCCAAATGACATGCTCTATAACTAATAACCCACCCGAATATCGTCAAACGCGTCCTAATTCGTTATTCGGCCTAAAATTATTCTTCGATCAAATAAAAATAACAATCAATACTGCATACCTCCATATACTTGATAACCCATTTTTTCATCATCTTTCAGGCGTTATCATCATACACTTGAGCATACATGACCCTCATTGCTCATAACTCACAGCTGGCCTCAACCCAGCTCGCGGTCCATGAAGCTGACTCGACTCGAACCGACTGGTTCACTCCCGTAAAACTCTGACTCGAGTCACGGGTTTTACATGATGCAATTAATTGAGAATGAATAGGGAGTGATTTAATGAGGTAGATCGAGTTGAGCATGATAATTGTGTGTGATGTGATTAATGACTAATTAGGGATGAAATGATAAGTTACATGATGAGATTATTAGTGAATGAAGTGATCTAATGAGATGAATTGTGTATGAACATGTTAAACTAGTACGATGCAACTTAGAAGAACAGAATAAAATATGGTATGAGTAGTTGAGTTAGGATTATTTACTCTTGTAATTATTTGATGGTTATTTTGATGATGATTCTGTGTTTAATTGTGTTGAGTTTGATGCATCATTTAGTTAGCGGGCGTTAGTATTTAGTTTTGATGTGTAGGTACGGAATAGGAGCTCGCCGCCTAGGCGCGATGACACGCTTGGAGCTTCTACCAGGTCCGTTTAGGACTCGTCTTGTTTTACGCTTTTCTATTGTATGTTTATGTTATTATTTGCAGGACGGGTTAAGTGGCGTTTTATCGGATCCCACTTAACTCGGGTCATTTAACCGAATATTTTCCGGATTAATAACCCCTCGAGGATGAGATCCCTCGAGGATGATTTCGAAAACAAGATCCACCACAAGTTGCCTTCGGGCCTATTATATGAATCCCTTCCCAGGCCTATATATATAGTTTTATCGAGTTTTTAGTGAGACGAGAGATGGAGAAACCGACTGCACGTACCATGCAGAGGATGCCGTGACAGTCAAAGCGGGCTCTGGATTAGTGCCAGCGGACTGTTCCATTCCCGAGGGATCCTGACAACTCCGCGTTTGAGTTCCTCACACCCGGAGAACGTGGAGGTTTACGGGTACTGTTTAGTACAGCGCATGTCCGGACTTGTGGTTCAAAGGGTACTAAAGGCGACTGCCTGAGAGTACTCGGCCTTCGTGCTCAAGGCCAGGAGAAATATGGAGGTAAGGAGAGGGCTTAGGATAAAGTTTCACGAGAAGTACTGAAAAAGAAGTGCTGAGAGTAGCACAGTACCAGCAGCAGAGCAGTAAGTTCGGGATGCTACCGGGTCTGCAGCCCAGTGGCTCCTCAGTAGTGCCCTTCAGAGTGTTCACGTGGAGTATATGATGATTTCGTTCATATGAGAGTTTGCTCTCATAGCCAGCTTGTTATAGTTATTTTATTTTCCGGACCAGTAACGCTTGTTACTGACGTTTTTCTTATATATATGTAGGTGATAAGCACGAGATGGATGGCCGGCCAGGACGGAGGAGCAATAAGGTCTTCTGCACACACACATCGGGTGATTGAATGTTTAATGTTTTGTTTATGATGTTATTTTATAAACATGCTATGAGTAAATGTTTGAGGCTTGACAATGAGATGAAATGAAATGATCAGAGTAGCGCAGCAAAAGTGTGATGGGTTGAAACCCAAGCTTCAGAATGAGTGTATAGTAAATTAGATTCTGCGTGAATGAAATTGTTTGATACTTGGTTATATATATTTTTATATGTATATTTGACAGGGTGGCCCCTAATTGCATTTTTAGGGGAAATTCTGTCCGTCATATTTCAAAACTTTTATTAATTTTTATCGGGATGGTTTTGGTGTGTACTCTGACTTGCATGTCATTCATGTAGTACCATGTTAGGTTTGTGTATTCATCCATGCATTGCGAGTTGTATCTTCATCTTAAGACGCCGAGATTGGATCCGCATGAGTTAGGTTCGGGTTAGCCGACTTAACCGGGGCCTGTAACATGCCGGTTCGGTTCACGAGTGTGGACCGGATTTGGGGTGTTACAACTGGGCTGCAGTACCCAGTAGCATCTCGAACTTACTGATCTACTGCTGCTGATGCAGCTCTTGACATTTTCTTACTTCATTTTCTGGTCTCAAATCCTAAGCCCTCTCCTTACCTCCATATTTCTTCTGGCCTTGAGCACGAAGGTCGAGTACTCTCAGGCAATCGCCTTTAGTACCCTTTGAACCACAAGTCCGGACATGCGTTGTACTAAACAGTACCCGTAAACCTCCACATTCTCCAGGTGTGAGGAACTCAAACGCAGAGTTGTCAGGATCCCTCAGTAATGGAACAGTCTGTTGGCACTAATCCAAAGCCCGCTTTGACTGTCACAGCATCCGCTCATGATACGTGCAGTCAGTTTCTCCATCTCTCGTCTCACTGAAAATGCGAAAACTACATAAATATATATATATATATATATATATATATATAAGGGCTAGGTAAGGATTTATATAATAGGCCCGAAGGCAACTTGTGGTGGATCTTGTTTTCGAAATCATCCTCGAGGGATTTCATCCTTGAGGGGTTATTAATCCGGAAAATTGTTCGGTTAAATGGCCTGAGTTAAGTGGGATCCAATAAAATACCACTTAACCCATCCTTCAAATAATAAAATAACACACAATAGAAGAGAATGTAAAACAGAGATGAGTCCTAAACGGACCTGGTAGAAGCTCCAAGTGTGTCGTCACACCTAGGCGGCGAGCTCCTACTCCATACCTACACATCAAAACTAAATACTAACGCCCGCTAACTAAATGATGCATCAAACTCATCATATAATCAACACACAACATAATAATCATCCATCACAATCAACAATCAAATAATCATAAATGTAAATAATCTTAACTCATCATATTCATACCAATTTTATTATGTTTTTCTAACTTATGTCGTGATCCCTTATTATGCTCCGACTCGATCTACCTCATTAGATCACTTACATTCATCCATTACCAATCAAATCATGCATATCATTACTTCTTTCATGCTCGGACTTTTATCATGTCAATCAATCAATCCTATCATGTTGTGTTAATAATCATTAATTTTAAATAATCAAATCAGAGGTAATTATACCTCTCGTCGTCAACAATTGGCGATTGCTAGGGTTTTGTCATGTGTCTTGGAACTCAAATTCGGTGCTCATCAGCTTCAGAAGCTCGATTGGGTTCGACTGGATGAGCTCCGTGACAGATTCGGTGATATTTCAGTGAATCCGGTTTTCTGGTAGGTTCTGGCGGTTTTCCGGTAGCTCTCCGACGATTTTCTAGAGACAATCACCAGCGGCGTCTACTAACTGGATGGGGATCATATTGGGTATCATTGGAACCGGCTCGGCGAGCCCGACGCATCTACAACGTCGACATGGCCAGTGGAGGTGGTAGCTCGCCGAAAAATGTCTAAAACAGAGCGGCGGCGATGGGTGAAGAAATTTGGTCGGTCTAGGCGGCGATGGCCTCCGCTCCGGTCGGGAAAGATCACCGGAGGGTCGAGGGTGCTGAGGCAACCACCCGATCGTTGTGGCGACGGTCGCCGGCAGCAGAATCGGTGACACGATCATGGCACTAAGCATAGCAATTCCGGCATCATGGAGGTTGGGCGATGGCCAGGACTAGCCAGGGCGATACGGTGACGCTACGGCGAGGCTTGGCGGCACCGATTGGTGGCAAGGTGGCGTTGGCATGCACAGTGGACGGTGCGCGACAAGGGTTTGGGGAAGAAGAAAGGCAAGGTCGAGGGAGAGGAAGAAAAGGGCTGGTGGCAAACTTGTAAATATTACTTGACTCAACTCTGTCTCGAGTCAAGAATAATAACTAAGTCGTAAAAAATCCTTTAAAAAACCCAAAAAATTCGAGAAAAATCATAGAAAATAAAACAATCACCAAAACATCATAATGATATGCTCTAGGACTATCAACCCACCCAAACTGCCCGTAATATATCCTAACGCGGTAACGGCCTAAAACTAATTCTACGATCTACTATATATAAAAAGAAAAAAATAATTGGCATACTTTTATATATTCTGATAACTCATTCTGTTACTGCTGTATTTATGATGTTATCATCGTATACTTGAGTACGCATGACCCTCATAGCTCATACACGCGACTGGCGTCGGCTCAGTACACGTGTTCTGAATCTGACTCGATTCGAAAATAATGGTCGAACCAACCGGTTCTGAATATCAAACCTTGACTCGAATTGTGGGTTTTACACAAGGGGCATGCTTGGTAAATGTAAATAATATGAAAATTTTAAGTAGTCAACCTTATTAAACTAAAAATAGTATATAAGCAATATATTTCTAAGAAAATTGATATATACTCATTGTATTTTGCATTGAAATTAATCATGATTATCATCAAGTTGATCAGCCATGTACTCCCCTGTATGCAAAAAAAATTTTCCCTCTTGAGGTAAGAAAAAAAGAAAATCAATTGTACATGGGAAAGTACATGAATAACTCATTTGAAAGCAATCGTGATTATTTTATACTCTCGTTTAAATGTAACCATATTTAATTTAGACATAAAATATTTATTTAATATTATTTTATATATGAAATATATTTAATATATCTATTTTTAGTAAGATTGATCGTTTTAAAATTTTCATGTCATTTAGATTACTTTCGTGTCAACCAAACGGACTTTTATCTAGAAAATTGGGAAAATGGGGAATTTAGTGAATTATCTTTTTTAATTATTTAATTTGTATGAATTATAATTTCTATGTTAGAGAGAAGTTGGTGCTTTTTTTGTTGACTCATTTGTTAAGAGAAAAGTTTGCCAGGTCATGTGATTTATCTTCTTATGGTGTATCCAAAATTTGAGTACCAAAAAAATTAATTGCTCTATTTTGTAAAGAAGCTCCTAATAAACGATCAATTTGTGACCATGCAAGATCAGTCTTCTATCATACAGCCACCGTCTTAGAAGACTTTGCGGGAAGTTGTAATTTGGTTTCTTGCTCTATTTTCTCTATTCATCAAACTCATTCTTCATAATTTGTGTTTAATATTACTTTTAATTGTATTGAGACCCTCATTGAAAGAAGTTTTCTTGTGTATTCAGAACAAACAGGGAAAATTAAAGGTGGTTGTGGGAAATGAGTTTATTGAAGTTGCAGTTTCATATGTTCTCCATGTTATCATACAGGTCATAAAATCATGATAACAGATGTGATTCTCAAGGAATTAAAATATATATTTTATATATGCTTTCTTTCCAAAATTGATAATAACTTAACTTTGAAAAGATAAACATTCTTCTCACATTTTGATGTTGGTTTTTAGCATTATGTTTCAGCTTGTACTCTCTCATTTTCTATGAAAGTTTGGAAGAAGCAAATTCATTGGGTTCACTGCGATCAAGGCTTTATTAGAGAAGGTATGCTTCTTATTAGATTTCAATATAATTAAATAGAACTAAAATAAGAATAAAAAATATCTGGATAGATGTAGGATGGCTAAGTCTTCAATTTGTTTTTCAAGTTCTCCAAGATTAAAGTTTGATTACTAGAACCAAACTTATTTTCACAACCTATATCTCATTTTCTGTAATTCTACAAAATAATTTTTTTCTAAAACTATACATTTGTATCCTTATACAGAAGACATGATAATTATCCTTCTTAACTGATAATGATATGTATATATCTATTTATAGATTTAAATAAAATCTATTATATATATTTATTTAGATTTGGACGGGCCACGTCATAATGGGTGTATCTCTATTATATACACCAACACTTTTGAAAACACAATCTCTTATATTTAACCTGCTTCTAAGACATGATGCGGTCATTTTTATTTAAATGTTACCTTACCATTACCTTTATTTGTTATATAATTTCTTGTAAATCTATTAATGTTCGTGCATTGTCGATCCCAAGTCAGGACAAAGGAGGAGATTAGCGTTAAAGAAGGCATCCAACTACCAAAATTTCCTCATTTGTAATCACATGGATCATAGTTTAGGGTCCACATCCTGAACACTTTTCGGTGGGAAGGCAAATAAAAAGTAGTAGCTTTCAAAATTTACTTAGAATACTAGTTCCTGTTTATGTATGTGAAGTAAAACTAATTCTACAAAATGACAACCGTTTGAACTTTTATGCGACACATATGTAACTTAGAATTAAACGCAGTTGAATTCCAATACGCAACCATTTTAAGGAGTAAAGAACTTAAAACCAATTGTAAATAAGTAGCTAGACACACTAATGATCAAGATTTCTATGGAATGATCTTAATATTAATCATACGGCAAAGCTTTGGGGAAAAAATCATGTGGTGTATTTGTTTATCTAGTGGTATTATTTTATGAAAGCATATACTAAAGATTTTAATGTACCTATGATGCTAGGCTAGAGGATGGAAGACATTCTCCCAGCCTCAAATGATTGAAGGGTCGAAATTCAGATAGCAAGAACTTGGGGATTAGATGTGCAATATTAAAGCAAGAACTTGGGGATTAGATGTGCAATATCGTGCATAGATTAGAAGTACAAAGAAAAGCTTAGTATCTCCACGTTAATCTATATTGGTGTGTACTGCTAATGTTGCAAGTCATTGGACATATATTGGAGGAAGCAATTGTCTTGGGTAGATGAAATTGGAGAACAAGCGGAGAAATATTGTAGTCGGATAATACTTGAACGTGCGACACTTGAAAAGGTCCACTTTCAAGATATTATCCATGTTCAGACATGGAAAGCGGAGAGGTATTTTCCAATATTTGATCAAGATTTTTAAAATCGAAAGTTTCAGACTTTGATAAGTTCGCAGTAATATTGTAAGCTTGGAAGCCTTTTTTCGCTTTTTTTGGGTCAATCCATGTTTTTGCTTTTTGGTAATCGTAACAATATTCATCATCGTTATATTTTTTATTCCAAAACCATCTTCAAGGTTAAATTCACAAATTTTTTCTAGTTTGTTTGGATTGTGAGAGAGAAAAAGAAAGTGCCTCTGGTTTGGTTTGAGAAAAAAATTAGAAAAGAAATAATGTCTTTCATTAGAAGAAAATCTCTTCAAAACTATTTTCCTATTGAAAATGTAAGGAAATAAGGGAGTGAAAATGATGTTATTTAATTTTTTTCTTTCCAACCAATACGTTAAAATTTTGTTTCTTTGTTTTTCTTTCTCACATCCATTTTCTTTCATTTTTTTTTACCTATCCAAATAGATGGATTGGACTTCTTTTCCCACCATAAATCTCTTGTCCAGGTTTGTTTCGGCTTAGATGACTCATTATTATAAATAAATGAAACCAATAAGTTGGCCCAAACTTAGTCCAATTTTACTTGCATTGCTGTATTTTTTAAAGATTATACATACTTCTGTTTGTTTACTGGCAATGTCATTTTCTTTGAAAGGTTGTGTATAAGATTTATTTTTTTGTTTAAAAAAAGACTAGTGCGACCCAGCTCCTTCAAATTTTTTTACGGAGATAATTATTATTCAACCATGAGAGTGGAAAATTTGTCTTATTTAATATACTTAAATGTTGCAATGAAAAAAAATTATAAGAATTTGAATTCAACGTCATGGTCGTCATCGGTGTCGACGTCGTCTCATTTTGTTAATAATACTCTTATCTGTTTAAGATTGCATTCATGCCTAACATCCAAAAATAAAAGTGACATATTTTTATGTACCATAATTGTGAAAATTGAAAATTGGATCCTAAATATGGATTGTTATTTTATATCATCATAAATATTTGGTCACAGTACTATTAAAAATAGACAACATAGATTTATATCATCAATTGCCTGTACCTACATTAAATCAACATGTTTTTTTGTTCCTTTTATACTTTTTTTTGTCTACGATGGCAGGAGGAAAAAGGATTTGCCACATGTGGGGGACCATATTTGAAGCATGATTTATCAAGTGAGCGATTAAAGTCTTACCTCGGCTCCAATACAGCTTTGCTTAGGTCAAGTCTATCATTAGTTGTATTTATTTGTGACATTTGAGTTAAGTTTGAGCTATCTTTATCTTTTCTTTTCTTTTTCTCTCCCAGCCAAATGAGATGTAAAGAATGTTAAAAAATTTTAGCTTTCTAACCTTCTCTATTAGTTCTAAAGCTTGTGTTTATTGTTTGGTCGTACCCTTTTTTATTTGTGTGATCAACATCTTTAATTTTTTTTGGCACATCTTCGCTTCTTAGTCTTATTGACTTATTCTCAAATGCACCGGTATGATAATGTCTTTATTGGGGAATTAGATTTGTTTATCAAATGTTATAGCACTAATTGGTGTAAAACACCACAATTAGAGGAGTTTAACCAATCATTACGATTATTTTTTAAACTCTACTAATTGGGGTGTTTACGCTAACAATTAGGCTGCTACAACAAGTCGGCTTAATTCTCTTTATTGGATATGGTCAACATGGCTATAAAATCACGTCTGATTATGAGAAATCAATAAATTTGCAAAATAAATAAACACTTGCATATTACCGTATTATTTATTGGGTCTTTGACAACGGCAAGGATTTTATGTTGATTTGGTCTCTCAAATTATGTGGTAAATGTATAATAATTTAGGTTTTTAGACATTAGGTAACACAGACATTCTTGCGTTGAAATTATTTAATGACAGAAAATTAAAAATCTGTAAAATAAGATTTTAGGGTGATTAATCCCGAAATAATTTTTTTAAAAAGAAAATAAAATATTTTTTCAAGGCAAAATGTACGATTATTTTTTTATTATTATATATTTATTATGTATCAGGAAGATGGCCATTCTATTTCCCTGCTGGCCCCGTCAGGGGTCTAGACGACGGTGTGGACGGTGAATCTTGACCGCCAATTTCCCCGCCCGAATCTCTACAGATCTGACGGTGGGGAGGCGTAGTCAAAAGCCAATAATGAAGGATTCTTTGCTTTGACCACACTTAAAAACCTTTTTTATTTAAACTTCTTTTCTTTGACTGATCACCCACCTCCCATCCTCTCTTACATATTATCACATTCTTATATCACCATAATCTTTTTCATAATTTCAATAACGCCACTCCCATTGCAAAATTAATAAATTATTATATGATTCATGAATTTAAATTATAACAGTCTTGTTGTTTAAAATTGATAAATAGATGAATAACGAAAAAGTAAATATATAAAAGGGAATGCATAAACGCAAATGTTACATGACATCCTCTTATTTTGAGAGAGAAATAAAATACTAATTTATAATTATTTTTGTTCTGATGTAGTCATTTTTCTTTTACTTTAATACATATAATCATTTTTTTTGCCTCATTTTAAATTTCAAATATTGTGATTTATTATTTTTTAGATGTACTCAACTAAAAAGCATATATAATATTTTTAGTCAATAATACTTCCATAATGCATATATCTAGTAAATTGTAAAAAGTACATAATAACTGCAATTTTAAAAGTTCAATCATGATCTTATTGCTTTTTTAAAAAAATTATATTTCATTTTATTACAATTATGGATGATAGCACATAAAATCAACACCCATAAACTTTAGATGTTATCTCATTGTCTTCTTTTAAAATTTTGATCTTATACATAAAAAAAGAAGCCAATTGAAGATGAGAAAAATTCTCTCAACAACATTCAATTTATAAAATTATATCATTTTTAACAACTCAATTATTAAAAGAAAAGTATAAAAGTACACACAAAATAACTTTAATATGATCACCACATGTACTAATAAAGCAAAGTATAAACAAACAATATAAACACAATCGAAGCCATTTTTTTCGTACATGTTTGAAGCTTCATATTTTATTAAAAAAAGACTTTAAACATATATATTGCATATTGAACAAAACTCAACTATTGGCTTCTAACCTTAATAATTGGCCTTAAGGGGTAATCTCATACTGTTAGGGAAATATTTTTTAATTTATAAAAACAAACAAAAGAAAAAAAACCTCAATGGCCAAATTTGACATTGGGTAATCAAAACAAAGGAGAGAATAGGTAAAAAAAACATGATAATAAAACAAAAATAAAACTCAAGCCTTAACAAGGAGGGTGGGAAGACTTTTGCCTTTGACTGCTGCTCCACCCTTTCCCTCTCTCTCCTTTTCATTTTTCTTACAATGCCTTCACCACATCTCTCTCTCTCTCTCCCCATCCCTGTCCTTGCTTGTCCAAGGGTTTGGTTTGATTGATCCTCCCCTCCCTTCCCCTTCCAACTACTTGGGCAGTCTTTTTCAATGGCGCAGCCGAAATTCTGGACCATTTTGAGGCGACCCACGCCATAAAAATTGCTTCTTTTTCTCTACCCGGTCTTCTTTCGTTTATCCTCCGCCTTGTTGCCGTGCCCGCTTGTATGGTTGGAGCCCGCCTGGTGCAGCGTTTGGGTGTCCACAGAATTAAAGATCCGTTATTTTGCTACTCTCTTTGAAGTTTTTGCCTTGGTAGGACTTGGTTGCACGGGCCTCTTTGCTTCAGGTACTTTGTTAGGAATTGGTTTTTTTTTGCTAGTTGTTTCAATTTGTTGTGAAGTGTTGCAATTCTTTATGTTTTGTAAAGATCTATATTTGTTTTTTAAGGTTTGTCTGGTATAACAAGTTTGGCTAGATTGGCCATGTTAATGGTGGTTGATTGAAGAAGTTTCATACGATGCTGCACTTGTTTTTGTTTATAGTTTTCATATGTGGAAGGGAGAAAGGCCTTGGTGTGTTGGCATTTAATTTCTTGTCAAAAACTTTTTTTTTTGTGGTCGATAAATTCGCGATTATATGATATTGTTTCAATTGGTTGTCAAACCATGTATTTTTTAATAGAGCTCATTAAGTGTTTGCG
>JAURVB010009455.1:0-20500 GCA_033002965.1 Piper betle | reverse complement strand
AATAAGCATTGCTTCGTTCAGTTGTGTGCTTTATGTGAAATTTGTTGAATTGTGTGGTGTTAAAATAGAAGTTATGAAACTAATTAGGGTTATTAAGTAATAATCATGATCTAATGCAAACTAGCCTAAGTAGACTTGCTAGAATTGATATAGATTGATGTGTGTTGATTGATGAGTGATTGGGTTGATTATGTGCATGCTATAGGATGTGTGATTCATCATGCGGGCGTTAGTTTTTAGCCTGATTGTGTAGGTACGGTGTAGGAGCTCGCCGCCTAGGCGCGTGGACCCGTTTGGAGCTTCTACCAGGTCCGTTTAGGACTCGTTCTCTGTTTTACGCTACTCTATTGAATATTTGATTTATCATGTGCAGGACGAGTTAAGTGGCGTTTTATCGGATCCCACTTAACTCGGGCCATTTAGCCAACAGTTTTATTTCGGATTAATAACCCTCGAGGATGAGATCCCTCGAGTTTGTTTTCGAACTTCAGATCCAGCTCACGATGCCTTCGGGCCTATTGTATAAATCCCAACCCAGGCCTATATATATATAGTTTTCGTGTTTTCGGTGAGAGATGGAATGAGGGTTACTTGCGGCCACGTCTTCAGATAGGGCGTGTGCCCGGAAGAGCGGGCTCTGGAGCTGGGGAGAACCCACTTCGTTCCCGAAGGATCCGGACAACTCCACCTTTGAGTTCCTCAAACCCGGAGAAGTGTGGAGGTTTACGGGTACTGCAATGCAGCGCATGTCTAGACTTGTGGTTCAAAGGGTACTGAAGGCGACTGCCTGAGAGTGCTCGGCCTTTGTGCTCAAGGCCAGGAGTAATATGGAAGGTGCAGAGGGCGGTAAGGAATGAAATTTGATGCGAGAAGCGATAGAGGAATGGCCAAGGTATGAGGATGAGAAAGATAGGGGACGCTGTCGACCCGAGGGCGACGGCCCGACGGCGACGGCTCCCGTATGTGCCCTGATGAGAGTTCTTGAGGAAGTATATGGTTTTGATTCAACAGGAGAGTTTGCTCTCCTGTGCCAGATTGATATTAGTTATTTTCCGGGCCGGTAACACTCGTTACTGACGGTTTTTCTATATATATGTAGGTGAGGAATGCGAGCGATGAAAGCTGTCGGGACTGCGGAGGAGCAGCACGGAACCGCGCACACATGTACCTGCCGCGTGTAATGTATAATGATGGTTGTTTAATGCTGTGTGGATGATTATTACAATGTTTTTGTCTTGATGAATTACTTGTTATGAAACGAACTGATAAATATGAATGAGTAGGGAGCCTTGGAGTTCAGACTCGGCTCGGGTAAAAATGAATGAGATAATGATTTAATGTCATGGTAGATTATTATGTGTTATCGTATTTTCATAAAATATTATATATTTTCTTTTGGTTTCTCATTTATTATTTTGTCTTGTTTTTGCTTGTACATCACAGCATGCATGTAGGACCGCGTTAGAACCCAATCGTTCTCATTCATGCATTTCATATTTGCATCTTCATCTTGAGACGCCGAGAGTAGATCCTGGTCGGCTTAACCGAATCTAGTAGATTAACGAACGGTTCGGTCGCCGGTGACATTTCCGAGTCGGTTCACGGGTGAGCCGAAACGGGGTGTTACAGATCCGAATCACAATAACTAAGAACACCATTAAATTTTTTATTCCAACAACAATCAAGTCCTACAACCAAGAACACATGGCAATGTATATCTAATTAAAAAGACAGCAAAGGAATTAACAAACATGTTATGTTCTATGAAATGAATCGTACAAAGGAATCAGCAAAGGAATCATACAAATTGCAGGGAAAAATTGCAGAAACAATCAACACATTGTAGAAACAATCAAAATTTACGGCAGCTAAATATCAAAATTGACAGCAAAAAAACTTTGCACATTGATGAAAAATTGCAACTTTACAGAGGCGGTCGAGGCAGACGGGTGAGGTTGGCTGTAAAACCCGTGACTCGAGTCAGGGTTTTATGTTACCGAACCAGTCGGTTCGACCGTTGGTTCGAGTCGAGTCAGTTTCATGAACCGCGTGCTGAGTCGAGACCAGCCGTGAGTTATGAGCGATGAGAGTCAGGTGTACCTGAATATATGATGATAACGTCAAGAAGATGGTGAGATATGAGTTATCAGAATATATGAAAGTATGCAGTATTTTTTCTTTTATATGTTTGATCGTAGAAATAGTTTTAGGCCGAATAACGCGTTAGGACGCGTTGGATTATATTCGGGTGGGTTATTAGTTATAGAGCATGCCATTTGGATGTTGTTGTGTTTGTTTTATTTTATGGAATTTTTCCATATTTTTCTAGATTTTTTAGAATTTATTACAAACTAGTTATTATTTTGACTCGAGTAGGAATCGAGTCAATACTTATTTACGAAACTGCCATTGAGGGTATTTTCTCCCTCCCGACCTTCCTCACCCCAAACCCTTGCCGCCGCCACTGCCGTGTGCTGCCGCCGCCGCTGCCGACGCCGCACTGCCGCCGAGCAACGCCGCCCCGCCCCGCCGTGCAGTCGCTGTGCTGCCACGACCCACCCCGGCCATCGTCTCGCCGCTACGACGCCGGAATCACCCCACAAGCCGCGACGCCTCCCTCGTCGATTCGCCGCCGTCCGGGCCGCGCCGCCGCCGCTGTGACCACGACGACCACCCCTCGCCGTCGCCGACGTTTCCCCCACCAACCCGAGCATCGTCGAGGCCAGCCGCAGCCCCGATCGGAGCACACCGTCGCCGCCGCCCGTTTTCAACGCCGCCGTCGACCCTGACGCTCTGTTTGACACCACCATTGGACTAAGCTCGTTGAGCTGGTGCTGATAGACCCCTGATTGCCCCGTCCCGAATCATCGCCGGAATCTGCCGGAAAACTGCTGACACTCGCTAGAAACCGCCAGAACTGCCGAAAAATTGGATTCGTGTGAAATTCGCCGGATCATCGACCGAACACACCCGGTCCAATCTGATCGGACTTCGGATGCCGCTAGGTGCCGAATTCGAGTTTCGAGCCACGAAACGGAAACCCTAGCCGTCGCCGATTTTCGACGACACGTGGTATAATTTATTTTAACTTAATTATTTGAAAGTATTGATTATTAGAATTGCATGCTAGGATTGGTGAATTGTGTGTTATAATAATATATATAAATGTAGATTTGATTAAGGATAAAATATGAAATTTGTTTGATTGAGTGGTGTTAAAAATGGAGGTTAAGAAACTAATTAGGGTAACTAGGTAATGATCATGATCTAATGCAAACTAGCCTAAGTAGACTTGCTAGAATTAATATAGGTTGATGTGTGTTGATTGATGCGTGATTGTATTGATTGTGTGTGCATGCTATAGGATGTGTGATTCATCATGCGGGCGTTAGTTTTTAGCTTGATTGTGTAGGTACGGTGTAGGAGCTCGCCGCCTAGGCGCGTGGACCCGTTTGGAGCTTCTACCAGGTCCGTTTAGGACTCGTTCTCTGATTTTACGCTATTCTATTGTGTATTTGATTTATCATGTGCAGGACGAGTTAAGTGGCATTTTATCGGATCCTACTTAACTCGGGCCATTTAGCCAACAATTTTTCGAATTAATAACCCTCGAGGATGAGATCCCTCGAGTTTGTTTTCGAACTTCAGATCCAGCTCACGTTGCCTTCGGGCCTATTGTATAAATCCCAACCCAGACCTTATATATGTATAGTTTTCGCGTTTTCAGTGAGAGATTGAATGAGGGAAATCCGACTACCGTGCTACGCGAGCGGGCACGTGTGTGTCGATAGTGGGCTCTGGAATGGTGTGCAGGGCCGTTTCATTCCCGAGGGATCCTGACAACTCCACCTTTGAGTTCCTCAAACCCGGAGAAGTGTGGAGGTTCACGGGTACTGCATTGCAGCGCATGTCTAGACTTGTGGTTTCAAAGGGTACTGAAGGCGACTGCCTGAGAGTACTCGGCCTTCGTGCTCAAGGCCAGGAGTAATATGGAAGGTGCAGAGGGCGGAAAGGAATGAGATTTGATGCGAAGCAATAGAGAAATGGCCGAGGCATGAGAATGTGAAAGATAGGGGGACGCTGTCGACCCGAGGGCGACGGCTCCCGTATGTGCCCTGATGAGAGTTCTTGAGGAAGTATATGGTTTTCATTCAACGGGAGGTTTGCTCTCCTGTGCCAGATGATATTAGTTATTTTCCGGGCCGGTAACACTCGTTACTGACGGTTTTCTATATATATGTAGGTGAGGAATGCGAGCGATGAAAGCTGTCAGGACTGCGGAGGAGCAGCACGGAACCGCGCACACATGTACCTGCCGCGTGTAATGTATAATGACGGTGTGTTATTGCTACGTGAATGATAATTTTGATGTGTTTGTTTAGATAAATTGCTTGATATGAAATGAATGGATAAATGTGAATGAGTAGTGAGTTTAGAGTTCAGGCTCGATTCAAGTGAAACAATGGTTGCATGAATCGAATCGGAATCGGAATCGGTTTTCCAGGGAGTCGGAATCGGAATCGGAATCGGTCTGAATCGGCCAAGAATCGGTTCAGTTGAATCGGTCTAAATTAATTTAATCGGTCATATATAATAATTTGACAATTTATAATATAAATATATTAAAATTGGGTATTGATGTTATTTTGATATTATTCTGTGTATTATAGTTTCTGATATTTTTAAATATTTTTAAGATTTTTTAAATTATTTAGAATTAATTATTATTTTTGACTCGAGTTAGACTCGAGTCAACTTTTAATTACGAGAATGCCACTCTTTACCCGCCGCTCGCCGCCGCCGCCGGCCCGGTCGGCGGCGAGTCTCGCGGCGGCGATGTCGAGGATGTCGGCAGCCCGGTCGGACGAACAGTCAGCGGCCCGCAGCCGGCGGCGAGGCGGCCCGGAGCGGCGGCAGAGTCGCGGCGATTCGTGCGTCACAGCCCGATTCGGTCCGGCCACACTTCGGCGGCGACGTTGCGAGGTCGGCGGCGAGGTCGGTAGCCCGGTCGGCGGCGAGCCCAGAGTCGGGGAGCACGGCGGAGGGCGGAAAACAGGGCGGCGGCGGGCGGACGACGGCGGCGGCGTGGGGAGCGGGTTTGATTTTGGGTTTAAAATCCAAATTACCATTTACCCATGCCTAAATAATTTAATAAAAATCATACCTAGGGTATTTTAATAATTTCATTAAGAAGCGGTCCGATTTCAATACGGCCGGTCCGATTCGGGGTTAAATGGTCGGAATCAGCACGGTAGCAGCCGGTCTGAGGGCCGGTCCGGGCCCGGCAGGTCGAAGCCCAAAGCAAGATCGCGACGATGCCGGATCCCGATTTAAATCGGCCGGTCAAACGTAGAATCGTCCGGTCGATGCAACAGAGATTGGCTGAAAAGAGATAATGATGAATGCTACGGTTTTGTCATGTTTTGTCGTATTTTGATAAAATATTTATATACCCTTGTTGTGGATAATTTTGATAATTAATTACTCTTGTCGTTTGCGTGGTTTGTTTTGCTGGCAGCGTCGTAGAATGCATGTTAGGCCCACGATTGAAGAACCCACATCATCCCATCCATGCCCTTCACGTTACGTCTCCCATCTTGATACGCCGAGGCGGGATCTCTGGTTACGCTGAAACCGCGCCTTGGGTTGTGACGGTTCGGGGGTCGCTGGAGGCGCTGTCCGGGTCCGGTTCACGGGTGAGCCCGAAACGGTGTGTTACATCGGCGACGAGGCGAGACGGCCGAGGTTGGAGAGCGACGCAGACGGGTGAGGTTGGCGACGGATGGGCGAGGTCGGAGGGTGGGGCGAGGGCGAGGTCAGCGGATGGTGAGGTCGGAGGCGGGGCGGATGGGCGAGGTCGACGGGACGGGCAAGGTCGGAGGGCGGAGGCGAGGTCGGAGGGCGGGGACGGACAAGCTAGGTCGGTGGCACAAGGGCGAGGTCGGAGGGCTGAGGCAAGGTCGAAGGTGAGGCAACGGTCAAAGGGCAGGCGGCAGATGGGCGAGGTTCGATGGCAGATGGGTGAGGTCGGCGGTGGATGGGCGAGGTTCGAGGTGGGGGAGACGGGCGGGTCAACGGTAGATGGGCAAGGTCGGAGGGTGGAGGCGAGGTCGGAGACGGAGGCGAGGTTGGCGGTGGCGGTGAAGGGGAGGAATCGGGTAATTTTAGGTTTTTAAAATTTAAATTCTAATTTTACCTATACTTAAATAATATATTTAATATCATATCTAAGGTATTTTAGTAATTTACTCTAAAATCTGATTCCGCACAATTCACTCCGATTCCGAGTTAGTTTTAAATCGGTCAAAATTGGGCCCATTCTAAGCCCGATTTAATTTTGACCGGATTCAAAGTTTAAATTGAGCTTAAATTATGATTAAATCGATTTAAATTAGACGAATTTTAAAGTAAGTCGGCCGATTTCACCGACGGTGCATGCAACACCTTAATACGACGTTGACGTAAGCGCAATGACAGCGCACGACACGCGTTGACGACACGTGCCAGAAAACTCGGCACATTTCCCGCCACCAAAAAAGACATGTTGAAAAGCAAAACTAAAAATAGGAACCGAAAAGGGCATATTCGGGAATATCTGACGAGGCACGACACCATATTCCCAAAATGCCCCCACCGCCTCTTCCCCTTTCTCCCTCCTTCCCCCACTCTCCCCCTCCTCGCTGCCGGCGCCAGTGACAGCTCGCCGGCGACGACGAGTCGGGGGTTGTGTTGTTGGTGCCGCCGGCGAGCTCATCTCTCTCTCTCTCTCTCTCTCTCTCCTTGTACCATCTGTCCCTTTCCCTCTTCTTCTTCATCCATCTCTGGGTTCATTCATTCAAAGCAAAGGTCTGCGTTCGGTTTCGTTTTGGTTTTTTTGTTGTTGTTGTTTCCTCATCGTTTGGATCGTTCTAATCAATACATAAATGTTGTTTTGCTGCAAAAGTGATGTTCTTTACAATGAATTCGATTCGTTTCTTGGTCGGGTTGGGCAAATTCTTTGCTTTTTGTGAGACGCTGTTTGTCTAATCGCGTGCAGAAGACGAAGAGGTTGCGGTTCAAGCCGTTTGGTATTGAGTCCGAGGCATCTGCGTTTTTCCTTGTTGAAAGTCATTGTCTTTTTTGAAAATTGCTTGCTTTTTTGTGTTTACGGTGCCAAGCACGCATCTAAATGGCTTAGTTCGATGTTCGGAAATAAAGAAAAAATGGTTGGTTTGAGGAACTTGGTTGATATTGAGGGCTGTTTTGCTCTTCTTGGAAGCGCCGACTACGCCGCCTTTGACCTGTTCATCCCTGCCAACTGGCCGTTGAAATGGCAGAATCAGCATCTGGAGTCGTTTTCACCAACTCGGTGACACGTTTAAAGTTTCCCTCGTTCTTATCGTGTCTTTCACCTTTTTTCTGGGAATGTTCTTACTCCATTTGATATAGGTTCGAATCACCTAACTTGACATTGCAAATTACGTGTTTATAACTTTGTTTCATTCTTGGGCAGAATCAGCTCCAGAGATTTAGGATAGCTTTTGTTGTTGGGTCTGGGGAGTATTGCTTTGTAGCTCTAATGGTTGCTAAGGGAGGTTATTTTGTTAGACCACTGATTGCGGCTGCAGCGGTTGGTGTGGCAGCTTCATCATCTAACCTGCTTGACAGATTCTCTTGGTCTCAACCCTCGGAGTCATCTGTTTGTTCTAAAGCTGTGGATGTATCTCGTAGTGATTGTGTTGAGCAGTTGAAATCTTGGGTACCGAGAATTTCCCTGCCAAATGTCGCCGGTCTCTCTGTAGGCTCGAGACTGGGACTGTATTTGAGTAAAATCAAGTATCCATCTTCTGACGTGAGGTTTCTGGCGTCACCAATTTGTTTGGCGAATTCGTCTTTCTCGAATGTTACTTCTCCTCCTGTTCTTCTCGACGTCTACCGATCGGTGCATTTGGTTCAATCTGCACCACTGATAGAGTCGGGGCCTGGTCCTGATGCTTCTTCATCTACAGAGGCTCTGTATAGGTGGCATCTGCCGCAGTTGGGAGCTGATGAGGTGCTGGGGAATTCTGAATGCTTGTCTGCAAAGTCCAAGACTGTGGTTGTGCTACTTGGGTGGTTGGGGGCAAAGCAGAAACATTTGAAAAAATATGCAGATTGGTATACGTCAATGGGTTTTCATGTGGTTACGTTTACCTTCCCCATGTCAGAAATTCTTAGTTACAAAGTTGGTGGTAAAGCTGAGGAGAATGTAGACGTTTTGGCTGATCATCTTGCAAATTGGGTGGGAGAAGAGCATGGAAAACAGCTTGTTTTTCATACTTTCAGCAATACCGGTTGGTTGACGTGAGTGTTTTTTTGATGTTTGTTTTACTCTTCTAGCTTTGTTTACTTTAATGCTTGTATATCCCCTTAAGCCTTGTATTGTTTTGTATCGGTTTTAGATATGGAGTTATTTTGGAGAAATTCCGGAAACAAGATCCAGCACTAATGGAAAGAATTAAGGGTTGTGTTGTGGATTCAGCTCCTGCTGCTTGCCCTGATCCCCAGGTTTGTCTTCAAATAATCTTTTTGCATTATGATGTACAATGATAATATGAACCATTTGCTTTGGACTATTATTAAAGTTTATGAACATTATGTTTTTTCAGGATGATCATTCACATGTATTTAGTTAACTTTTTGATGTAATTATGTTATATGAAGCCTCATGGGCTTACGCTCTGAGGATGTGTGTGGTAATACTCTTTGCAGATATATTGGTAAATCAGAAAATTCATTTTAACTCATTCTGTCATTTCAGGCATAGGATTTTTCTTTTTATGCCCTATGATCTTAGTTGGTTGGTCTTACAGCCATGTCTTATTTCTTCCTGTTGTTGTTTATCTCTTGTAGGTGTGGGCTTCTGGTTTCTCTGCTGCGTTTTGAAAAAGCAGAGTATTGCTACTAAAGGATCATCTAATGTCTTCCGTAGGCCACTTCAAGGAGTGTCTGAAGAATACAATGCAATTGATAATACCAAGCCTGATGTTGCGGAAGCGGCACTGCTAGTATTGTTGGAGAAATTTTTTGAGGTGGTTTTGAATCTTCCATCTGTGAGCAGGTAATTACTCTCTAGGCAGCACATGTACAATCAAAATCATGACAAGTTTTCCTTCTCTATTTTCACCATACGATATGCACGATAGCATCCGTTTTTTCAATAAAGTTTTAAGTACAGCTATTAGGAATTTGGGATTATGGTAGATTTCAATTGTGCTTGAGGTTTTTTGTGCATAAGAGTTGCAAAATTGTTATGTTGCTATCCTTTGTTTATCATTGTACAGCCTAATATATAGCCTATGTTTGGAATTCTCAGGAGGCTCTCGGACGTGTTGGATCTGCTGTCTTCTCAGCAACCAAGGTGTCCTCAATTGTACATATATAGCTCAGCAGATCGAGTGATACCTGCGAAGTCCGTTGAATCATTTATAGAAGAACAAAGAAGAGCTGGGCACCAGGTCCGAGCTTGCAACTTCATATCCTCGCCTCATGTGGACCACTTCCGAAATGCTCCTGAACTATACACTTCCCAACTCACCACATTTTTGGAGGACTATGTTCTTCCTCCATGCAAGGGCTGCTCCTAGTAATTCAGCATCTTCACCGAACTCGACAAATAATTATCTCATTCTTTCTGACATTCTTTTGAAATGAATGCACAAACAAAAGTGTACATCCATACGCAAAAATGATACTGGGTTTTTTGTTTTACCTGGCTGTCCTCTGTAATCTTTGGTGGCTGCCCTTCATAGCCAAGATACAGGAAATGAAATTAATCCTTCTGTTGAATGTTGACATACACTGGTGACTAATTTATTGTTTCAACTTGTGATCAACAACAGTTCAATTGATTATTGAAAATTTGTGTAATATGCGAAGCATGCAAAGTTCTTGTTATATCGAGAAACGTAAAAGTCAATGTAAAAGCATCGAACTTTCTTAAGTTATGTTCTTGTTAACACCTGCCCTTGTCTTCTACAGGAATTTTTTTTTTCAAGAGCCTGGGAAACTTCTTTAGACTTCCTCTCTATGAGTATCACCTTTTTATTTGGATTAAGTATTAGGATTAGCCAAATAAAATCTTCATTTTAACAAGTAAAGATGAATATTATTAAACAAAATAGAGATATCAGACAAGACAATTTTATGTGGAAAATTTCAAAATTTGAGGGAAAAACCCACGAAGCAAATAACAACCAGATCAAATTCACTATATCAAAATTTTGATACAAAATAGATCAACCAATAAACAAACTGCCCAATGCTAATTTATTGTACTTTTGTAAAATTGGTATAAAGTTGAAGATAATAAAGAATATTACATATTAAGAACTTGGCAAAATTACCATTAATGATTGTAAACCAATCTTAACAAAACATTCATCTTTCTTAAATTCACATAATTTTCTTTCTTCCTTTGCAGCAGTAGTTTTTCTCTAAAACCCAAAAACCAAACAACCAAAGAAGAAAAATGTCGCACGTTGCTTTTATTCATTTCAACTAACCAAATCTGGAAAATCTTAGTTTTTACCCAAAACAGAGTTGTAAGTTCATGTATTTACGGAGGAGGGACAACCCAACAAACCTCCCTTCCTGACTCCATAAAATACCTCTAGCCAACATGGAAAGCTCCATCCATGCCTGCTCCATTCATGCAGTAAACATGTTTTTCCTTTGACACAACTTTAGTCATCATGTCTGAAACATTCCTTTCAGTATGAATTTTTGTTAGCTTAAGAGATTTCCTTTCCAACACATCTCTTATCAAATGATATCTCACATCAATGTGATATCTCCTTGAAGTTTTGTTACCTATCACAGTGTACAATATATCTCTCCTGTTTAATACCAATTTCATTGAAAAATCTTTTCGTCAATAACATCTCCTTGCAAGCTTCTGTAGCAGCAATAAATTCTACTTCAGTTGTGTATAATGCAATACACTTTTGTAACTTAGACTGCCAAAACACAGCCCTATTAGCAAAATTAACAACAAACCCAGATGTTGACCTTCTTGTTTCTAAGTCACTTGCCATGTTTGCATTGGTATAGCCAACCAATAAAGATTTATCACATCCAAAACACAAACACATTTTGGACATACCTCTCAAGTACGTCATTATCCATTTAACTACTTGCCAATGCTCTTTGATTGGATTTGCTAAATGTTTGCTAACCATTCCAACTGCATATGTTATATCAAGCCTTGTACAAACCATAACATACATCAAACTACCAACTGCAGAAGCAATAAGGAACCTTTCTCATTTCCTTTATTTCTGTTTCACTTAAGTCACTTTTCTTCAACTTGAAGTGATCCCCAAGTGGAACTCCAACCGGCATTGCATCTTTCATGTTGAATTTTTTAAGTACCTTTTCTATGTATTTTTCTTGTGACACCCAAAGCTTTCTAGCTCCCTTGTTATGCCGAATGGACATCCTCAAGATTTGCTTTGCTGGTCCCAAATCCTTCATTGGAAAGGATTTGTTCAAGTTCTTCTTTAAACTAGCAATGTTGGCTCCATCATGTCCTACAATCAACATGTCATCCACATAAAGCAAAAGAATAACAAAGTCGCCATCATCAAACTTCTTGATGAATACATAGTGATCAGAAATAGACTTCTTGTACCCATTCTTTTCCATAAAAGAATCAAACTTTTTGTACCATTGTCTAGGAGCTTGCTTCAAACTATACAAACTCTTTTTCAGTCTGCACACCATCTGTTTCTTTCCTCTAACTTTAAAACCCTCTGGTTGCTCCATGTATATGGTCTCTTTAAGATCACCATGAAGAAAGGCTGTCTTCGCATCTAATTGTTCAACTTCTAAATCTAAACTTGTAGCCAAAGCAAGAATAATTCTAATAGAAGAAATTTTAACAACAGGAGAAAAAATTTCATCGAAATCAATACCTTTCTTCTGTCTGAAACCCTTCACCACCAACCTTGCCTTGTACCTTGGTTGTGTGTTATTTTCTTCATATTTGATCCTGTAGACCCATTTATTCCTCAATATTCTCTTCCCTTTAGGAAGATCCACCAACTCATAGGTGTTATTATCATGCAAAGATTTCATCTCATCTTGCATTGCGTTCAACCACTTATCTTTTTCTACATGAGTTTTGACCTCACTGAAAATTTCTGGTTCTCCACATTCAGTAATTGTCACATATTCTGATGATGGATATCTTGTTGATGGAACTAGTTCACGAGCTGATCTCCTCACATTAGTTGGCTGCCCTTGATCAGAATCACCATGTTCATGTCCAACATCATTAACAAACTCATTAGAAATATCATCAGACACTACATCCTCACCCTCATCATCACTCGGTGGGGAAATAATTGTGTTATCTTGAGTGGCCTCTTCACTTCTAGTTGAGGTTGAAGGATCTTTTATCTTTTCCAAGCTTTCCTGATATTTAGTTTGAGGAACTTCTTCCTTGTCAAAGTCCTCAACTGTTTGATCCTCCTTGAAAACTACATCTCTGCTTTGAATTAGTTTTCTATTCTTAGGATCCCAAAGTTTGTATCTAAACTTATCATCACCATATCCCAGAAAAGTACATTCCATGGCTCTAGAGTCAAGCTTAGCCCTTTGCTCCTTAGGCACATGTGCAAAGGCTTTACAACCAAAGACTCTCAAATGAGAATAACTAACTTTTTGTCACTTCAAACCCTTTTTGGTATGTCACTATCCAGAGCATGTGTGGGAGATCTGTTGATTAAATAATAAGTTGTGCTCATGGCTTCACCCCAAAAGCTTTTAAGTAACTTAGCTGTTCACTCTTTCAGCCACTCCATTATCTTGAGGAGTATAAGGAACTATCTTCTCATGCCTAATCCCATGTTTGCTACAGTATTCATTAAACTCAACAGAATAATATTCACCACCATTATCACTTCTAAGACATTTCAAGAGCTTACCAGTTTCTTTTTCAACCAATATATGAAAATTCTTTAAAATGCCAAAAACATCATTTTTATTTTTCATGCCATAAGCCCATACCTTCCTAGAAGTATCATCAATAAAAGTGACAAAATAAATAGAACCGCTAAGAGATTTTACCTCAATAGGCCCACACACGTCAGAGTGTACCAACTCAAGAACTTCTGACTTCCTTGTACTTGTACTTGCAAAGGATGTCCTACATTGTTTCCCGTCCAAACAATGGTCACAAGAACTAATTGTGATGTCCTTGACCTTGGAAAGGAGATTTAACTTCTTTAAAGTCTCTAGTCCCTTCTCACTCATGTGTCCCAATCAATGGTACCACAAATCAGCAGTGGAATCAAATGAGGAGATATTAACCTCCTCTTGAACTAGACTCGTCTCAATTTTGTACAAACTGCAACACTTCTTCCCTTTAGCAACATTAAGATAACCTTTCACAAGTTTCCACATACCTTGTGCAAATTGTGAACCAAATACTTCATCATCAAACAGTCTAGTTGACAACAAACTCATCCTCAAATCTGGAATATGTCTGACATTTTTAAGCACCAATCTTTAACTCGTGTTTGTTACTATATGCACATCTCCAAGTCTCACAATTTTGGAAGTATCACTATTTCCCATCTTCACTATACCCAAATCTGAAGATTCATAGGTAGCAAAGAAATTTCTGCTTGGAGTTGCATGAAATGATGCTCCCGAGTCAACTACCCAACTAGCATCACAATCAACTGTCAAACAATCATTCCCACAATCAGAAAGAATCACCATGTCATCATGCACAACATTAGTGTTCGTTTCTCCTTGATCCTTGTTGTCCTTATTTTTCAAGTATTTTGTTGAGCTTCTAACAATCCTTCTTCATATGACCTGTCTTGTCACAATAATAACACTTCAAATGCTTCATTGATTTAGACCTTCCTCGACTCTTATCCCTTCTGTCTGTGTCTCTGTTTCTCGATCTACCTCTTGTCTCTTCTGACACTACTGTATGAGACCCTGAAGTTGGTAGAGATTTTCTTCTCACCTCCTCATTTAGTAAATTGCTTGTTACCATGTCCATTGTGAGTTTTCTATTCAAAGCAGCATTACTCAAAGATATCACCAATGTTTCCTAACTCTATGGCAAAGTGTTGAGGAGCAGGATAGCTTGTCATTCCTCATCTAGAGTCATCTTCATCCTGGCAAGTTGAGTAATAATACTCTTTATCTCATTGAGATGCTCACTTATGTCAGTTCCATCCTTATACCTCAAATTCACTAATTTCCTTATCAAACTCTCACAAACTTCGTGGAGTTTATCCCATATTGCTTTTAAGGACGTCAATTCAGGAACATGATGATATACAACTTCATCTACCCATTGTCTCAAACAGGCCATAACCTTCTTATTCCCGTCTTTTTCAGTCACTCTGCCAGTTTGTGACCAATGATAAGTTCATATAAATCCTTTGAATATAAATGATTAATCATTTTTCTTTTCTAATAATGCTAGTTACTAGGCCCTTAAAGAGATATTATCTTAACATACTTCTCATTATCCATCTTGTTAAAACTAAAACTTGCAAACCTTTTGGCTCTGATAGCACTTATTAGGATTAACCAAACAAAATCCACATTTTAACAAGTAAAGATGAATATTATCAAACAAAATAGATAGATCAGACAAGATAATTTTACATAGAAAACCTCAAACTTGGGGGAAAAAAATCATGAGGCAAACGACAGATCAAATTCATTATATTATAATTTAATACAGATACGGGTATTTATACATGGGTAAATTTTTTTCTAAACTTAATTATCGATTATAATAATATAAAAAATATTCATATTAAGTCAAATTTTAAGTTGAATTTTTATAGAATCAAATCTTAACTAATCAAATTTAATTGACCTTATCTGTAGCACTTCTATTTTCACCTAACTTTGTCTATTAAATATTCAATTTAAAATAATAAAAAAATTAATTATTACTTTTTTAAGAGAAAAATTAATTTACTTAACAGAATAATCATCGGATATTCGGATACCGTCTTTATATTTATCTCATTTTATTTTATTTTATTATAAAAGATACAAACTTTTATAGGTACTCATCATTATGTTTTTGATTAGTATAAAAATAAAAAAAGATAAGGGTGGATTGCTTATGAATCAAACTAGATTAACTCCCACTAATCACCCACTCTCTTTATCTTTTTATAATAACCACCCCCTCGCTCTCTCTCTCTCTCCACCTTCTCGCTCCCCTTCGATTTGCACCGCCGACGACTCGCCGGAAAAGCTCCCCTCCTCACCAGCCCGATCATGTCGGCGCCGCCATCGCCGGCCGCCGGCGACGACTTGACGGAGGCGGCTGTCTGCACCAACGACGTCCTGGAGGACGATGTGCTGGGCGACGTCCTGGCCAGGCTGCTCTCGGAGGAGGACAAGGACGCCTTCGGGCTTGTCTGCAAGCGGTGGCTACACGTCCGGAGAACCAATCGCCACCGCCTCTGCGCCAGCGCCGGCCCCCTCATGCTCCGCAGGCTCGCCGCCCGCTTCGCCCACGTCCTCGAGCTGGACCTCTCCCAGTCCGTCTCCCGCTCCTTCTACCCCGGCGTGACCGATGCCGACCTCGCCGTCGTTGCCTCCGGATTTGACTCCCTCAAGGTCCTCCGACTCCACAACTGCAAAGGTGCTCGCTTTTTTCTGTTTTTTTCGTGCTCCAATTTCTACTTCTTTACGACCATTTTTTGTGCCGGACATCGCTTATGGGAGTTCAATTTCGCGATTTTATGTTCGATTGCAGTTGTTGCTGTGTTTTACTTGTTGGAAGTGGTTTCATGTGCAGTAGGTTGCCCTCTTGGTGTTATTACTGAAGAATTTGAGCGAAGGGAGACTTGTTTCGGTCAAAAGATCAAATCTTTCATTGAACTATGATTGTAGACTTATATATGCAACTATGGTATGAGAAAAATAAGCAGGCTTGGAAGTTGAAATAGGTTCCTGCTATTGACAATGTCGGATTCAGATGAAAATTTGACGTTTTTGTTCTTTTTGTTGTCACCAGATTGTGTTTCTATTTTTTGATGGCCGTTTTTCGCACATTCATGACGGATTGGAGTTCAATTTCACGATTTCATGGTCGATTACATGTGCATGTTGCTTGTTTGAAGAGCTTGCCTTTGGAATAGGTTGGCCTCTTATTGAAGAGTTTTGTCAAACGAACATTCTTAGAGCTCAAAAGATCAAATGTTCCTTTTAACTATAATGATTGAACATTATACAAAGCGATTTCAGAAAAATAAACGTTTTGGAGCATGTTTCCGCTATAGATAATACGAAGAATAATTTGCGTATCTTGCTGCGGATTTGGGTTAAAATTTTACATGATCGTTAATGTAAAATTTTGTTGTCATGTTGTACCCAAATTCGCTTTTACCTTTGGAGTCTTTTGTCAGGATAGAATTGTGTTCTTTGTTCTGTAAATGGTTGTTTCAGTGCTAATTTTTTCACTTCAACAAGACTGGCCCTTTGGCCTTTGTAAAATTAAAACTCCAGCTTTTTGATTTTGTTGTGGGAATCTTGAAATTAATCGAGGTTGGGTTCATGAGTCTTTTAAAGTTAAATATATGTATTTAAAGTACTTAATACTCAAGTGATATTCAGACCCTTTGTTTTTCATTCAGGCATCACAGATTCTGGTTTGAAGGCAGTTGGGGAAGGTCATATCAATCTTCAATTGCTGGATGTTTCATATTGCAGAAAGGTTACTGATAAAGGACTCAGTGCCGTAACAGACAGATGCCTAAGGTTGAAGAGCTTGCATGTATCAGGCTGCAAGCTTTTAACAAATACGTTTCTGGTGTCTCTTGCCAAAAGCTGTTGTGATCTCGAGGAGCTTGTACTTCATGGATGTAATAACATAACGGATGAAGGAATTGAAAACCTTGTTTGCGGGTGTAGTCGGATCAAGATTCTAGACCTCAACAAATGCATCAAAGTAGGTAACTTTGGAGTAGCAAAGATCTCTCAGTTTTGCTCTTCGACTCTGAAAGTTCTAAAGTTGATGGACTGTTGGAGAGTTGGTGATGAATCTGTCTATGCTTTGGCTCAAAATTGCAATAGTATAGAGACCCTTGTCATTGGTGGATGATCGGGATGTGTCTGATGAATCTGTGAAGTCTCTTGCTAGGCTTTGTGGTTCTACTTTGAAGAGATTAAAAATGGATTGGTGCCCAAACATTTCTGATTTATCTGTACAATTTTTGTTTTTGCACTGTGAGTGCTTGGAAGTGCTTGATATTGGATGCTGCACTGAGGTCAGTGATGCAGCGTTCTTCAGTTTGGAAAATACTAGGGCTCAGTTGCATTTAAGAATGTTGAAGGTTAGCGGGTGCCCAAAAATTACTGTTGCTGGAATCCATTCACTTACACAATGTTGCAAGTTCTTGGAATATCTGGATGTAACATCTTGCCCACTTATTTCAAGGGAAAGTTGCATTGAAAAAAGTTTGGAGTTCCCTCCCACCTGTAAAGTGAAGTTTGAAGGCAGTTTATTAGAGAGGGATATAATGTGCCCTGATTTTCTTTAGTGCAGTACGCGATGCCTTTTTACTGACTGGAATTGGTACCGACCGGAGTTTTACAAAACTAAGTGGAGATCTTCGTGACTTTGTGGAGTGTTTT
Organism: Piper betle; assembly: GCA_033002965.1. Lineage (NCBI taxonomy): Eukaryota > Viridiplantae > Streptophyta > Magnoliopsida > Piperales > Piperaceae > Piper > Piper betle. The sequence goes on along the minus strand of JAURVB010009455.1, from coordinate 2,851 downwards.
CATGAAATTTGTCGAGTTTATTCACTCCACCACCCTGAAGTAGTCATTGAATTCTTCAGAGTATCATTTCTTGCCCTACTTGAGCTCCATACATAAATGGCGTTGGCCAATCACATTAGTCATTCTTGGTGCTTCAATCGAAAACCAGCCATCTGTGTACTAATTTATGTATACATATAATATAAGAACAAATGTGAAGGAGTTACCATGTTGAAGGACTCCTGTTGGCCAGACTATCTGCTTTCTTTATCAATTTGCTCAGAGTTTCATCCAACGATGATGATATCAAGTTTCTCTATTTCGTTAAGAGTGACAATATTATTATTACGTATATACAATTTTTAATAAAGTTGATTATTTTAAATTTTTCATGTAATTCATATTAGAAAAGTTTCATCCTTGATCAAGGGTACACTAGCTTTAATAGACTAAGCATTCTTTCCAAAATTATGTGACCATTTGTAAGAACAACTATTAAGCGACAAACAATCATCGTAAATGAACAACGTTACAACTGATGGCATTATGCCCTTTTAGGTTTAGTTGTCTTAAAATTACATGAAAAAACGTAAAATTTGGAGGCTATAATTCTTTTTGGTGTTATGAGGATGTCTTAAAAATTTAGATAAAAGAAATTTCAATTTTAGGCAAATCTATATAATATTTTGCAAAATGACATTTTCTTAAAAAAGATTAAAAAAAATGGAAGAAATTTTAAGAGGTATACACAAATTGGAAGAAATTTAGGTGGCCCACACACTTAAGAACGAATGTTTTATTTTCCATCTTATTTGCCTATTATAGCCAAACATATAAGAAAAATTTTCAAAATGCGTTTCATTTTATCTCGTTATATTTTTATTTTATTTCATTTTATCTTGTTGCATTTCTATTTCATTAGGGCAAACACACTTGGGAACAATTATTTGAATCAATGTTCAAGATTCTATTACTATAGGAGGCCCACTGCAACTTTAACTGGTGGCCCGTTACAACTGTTGGTATTATGCCCATCTTATGAATCAATTTTCAAGATTTTATGCTGCTGGAGGCCAATTACAAGGGAAGGCCCAGTTTCCACACCAAACATAATTCCCCAAAGCTACCAAAATTACGTTTCCTAGGACTCTATAAAGGGCAGCTCTTCTAACTCGATCCACAAGGCGGCCCTCTATTACACTGAAGACTAAGATGTACCATTTTAATTTCAGTTTATTTAAGAACCGAATCTGTTACGATCAAGTTAAGTTATATTTAAATTAATTAATCTAACAACCCTTTTAATTTTTGAGAATAAAAGATATTATTAAATATATATGAAAATGCATTAAGTATAGATAAAAATACAAAAAAGACAATGGCGCATTGAGCACAAGTGTGTGTACCATTTTTGTCTTTCCATCAAAACCAACCTAAAATAAGAATATAATACTTACATATATAATAAGAAAAATATCATCAACGAGTATTACTGGTCCAAAAAATAATTAGTACAAATAGAATCTAATATTTCACATGGAAGGCAAAACATACACACACACAAAAACACATAGACACACACACAAACTAACAAGTGGAATCTGATATTTCACGTGGAAGGCAAAATATATATATATATATATTTCATGTGAACTCTTAAAGGATATCTACTGAGGACCCATCAAGTTGCAGACTCGATAAAATCCTTAAATAAATTGGTGCTATGCTACTCTCGTCAAATGGCTTTCTCAACAATAATTATTTCCACTCTCAGGAAAAAAAACATATATTTCCAAACCTCCATATAACTCTTGGCTAAGAGCATAATGACCGAGTACTCTCATACGGTGGCCTTCAGTACCTTCTGATACTACAAGTCTAGCCAGAAGCTCTACACAATAGTACCCATTTACTTCATGCCTCTTCAGGTATGAGAAAACTCAAAATATTGAGATGTCAGGATCCTTCGGGAATAGAATAGCCCTATCATTAATCTAGAGCCCGTTGCTACCTACACATGCACCGCTTACAGTATACATGAGGTCAAATACACAAATTTTTAGTTCACTAAAAACTTGTTAAAAATTATATATATGACTGAGAAGAAAGTCATACAAGTAGACCTGAAGGCAAAGTATGGTAGAGCTAAGTTCGAAAATAACTTGAGGGATCATATCCTCAAAGGTCATTAATCACAGAAGTAAAATACATCTAGATAATCCGTATTGTAAAACCTACGATTAGAGTTAGAGTTTTATATTCAGAACCGGTCGGGTCGACCGTTATTTTTCGAGTTGAGTCAGTTTCAGGACACGTGTACCGAGCCGACGCCGGTCGCGTGTATGAGCTATGAGGGTCATGCGTACCCAAGTATATGATGATAACGTCATGAACACAGCAGAACAGAATGAGTTATCAGAATATATGAGAGTATGCCAGTGATTTTTTTAATTATTTTTATATATAATGGATCGTAGCATTAGTTTTAAGCCGTTTATTACGTTAGGATGCGTTACGGGCATTTTGGGTCGGTTGATAGTTCTAGAGCATATCATTATGATTTTTTTGTGTGTTGTTTGATTTTACGGGATTTTACCCGATTTTTATGAATTTTTTTAGGATTTAATATGACTTAGTTATTATACTTGACTCGAGCCGGAGACGAGTCAAGTTTTAATTACAAGTTTGCCACCCAACCTTTCTTCTCCGCCCCGACCTTTTCTCCCCACGCCCAAACCCTCGTGCCGCGCCGCCCCTGTTCGCGTGCCATCGCCGCCGCTGTCGGCGCCGGCCGACTGTCGACTGACGCCGCCCAGCTCGGCGACAACGTCGCCCTGCCGCCTCGATTAGCTCCGGCCCTTGTGCTTTGTAT
>JAURVB010009454.1:0-14631 GCA_033002965.1 Piper betle | reverse complement strand
AGGGTACGAGCTGGCCGGCCGGAGGTTGCAGGGGAGGGTGGAGAGGGCGGAGGTGGAGAGGATGGTGAGGGTGGCGCTGTGCTGCGTGCCAGGAGGACCCGGCCCTCCGGCCGAGCATGGCGACGGTGGTGGCCATGCTCGGTGGTCGCCGCCCGGGTCTGACGAGCCCCGCCGGATTCTCTGCATTTTCTCAGATTCTACGGCCGACAGCTCGGGCCCAGTGGTCGCCATCGTCGCGTGCAGGGGGTTGCCGGCGGATGCAGCGGTGGATGTGGCGGCGGCAGCTGCCATGGCCGGCAGCATGGCAACGTCGACGGCTTCGTATGTATCCTCCAATGATGTGTCTGGGCCCAGATAGAAATACGGGTAATTTGTTGGTGCAAAAATACTCCTTTTTTTGTGTGTCTGCCTTAAATTTTGTTTTTCTCAAGCGTCTATCTTTATTCTTACGTACAGTTTGATTCGTGATTTGTAAATGTGTGTGGAAGAGTTTCTGAATCTTATTAGTTTTCATTTTTTAATATTTTTGGTACTTTGTATATTTTGTACGGACTTTGGAAGATAATTTGAAGTTTTTTGGACGCGTATTTGAGTTTTTTAACATATTTGAACAATTGTAAGTTGAAATTACTTGACAATGGTTTTGATTTGATGTGCAGCAAAGTTTAATAGTTTGGCTCTTTTAGTATCTCTAGGTTAAGGTTTTTTAACAAAAGGGGAAAACAGAAAGTTTGAGATTTTTCTTTAGTCTTTGCTCTCTTTTTTTTCTTGTAGTGTTCATAATTTTGTCTTTTATTTTATCTTTTCGTTACACTCCCTTAATATATATATATATATATATATATATATATTGTTATAATAATGTTGAGAACAACAGGTTAATAAATCAACCATAGTTGAAAAATCGGGCCGATTCCGTGCGGAATCGGCCGATTCAAACGGATCGGCGGCGTCGCGCCGATTCCGATTTCGGGGCCGACTCGGTCGGCCTCGAATCGGGCTGTGTAGTCGGCCCGTTTCGGGTATCAGATTCAGACCGATTTAAATCGGAATCAGTTTTTGAGGAGATTACCAAAATACCCTAGGTATAATTTTTATTAAGTTGTTCAAGCATGGGTAAAATGGTGGTTTGGATTCGAAAACCCTGAGTCCGCGGCCGCGTTCGCTCCGCCGCCCTCCGCCGCACTTCTGCCCTGATTCCGCCGCAGTTTCGCACCGGTTCCGCCGCGATTCGGCCGCCCGACGCTCCGCCCGACCTTCCGAGCCACCCCACCGACCGTCCCGACGCTGCGCCCGTTCCAGGAACTCACCTTCCGCCGTCCGACGCTTCCGCCGCGGGTCCGCCGCGCTCTCCGGCCGCGGTTCCTCGTCGACGGTGCCGCCGAGCCGACGGACCGTCCGGCCGGGCTATCGACATCGCCGCCGCGAGAGCTCGCCATGGCCGACATGGGCGGCCGGCGGCGGCGGGGGTAGAGAGGGAGGGTGGCATTCTCGTAATTAGAAGTTGACTCGAGGTCTAACCCGAGTCATAAATAATAATTAATTCTAAATAATTTTAAAAAAATCTTAAAAATATTTAAAAAATATCATAAACTATAATACATAGAATAATATAAAAATAACATCAATACCCAATTTTAATATGTTTATATTGTGAATTGTCAAATTATTATATATGACCGATTAAATTAATTTGGACCAGATTCAACTAAACCGTGCTTGGCCGGTTCAGACCGATTCAGACCGAGTTCCGATTCCGAGTTCCATGGAAAACCGAGTTCCGATTCCGAGTTCCGAGTTATGCTAACCATGAAATCAACTACTTGAGAATCAGAACTAGGAGCATTACGTCCTACAATCAAATATATTGCAGATGTTTCATTTTGGCATACATGCGTTTTGTGAGATGCTACCAATGTGAAATATCATACCCTTTGTTCGGGCGCGAAGTTCCCTCAACGTCATGTTTTGTTGTCGGGTTGGAACTTGGAGGTTAGTTGGGACCGAGGGTCCTTGCCACGTAAAAACCATACTAGCTAATATAAATAAAAATAAAGACACCATACAAAGAAACTATTCCTTAAGATCGAGTTTCTATATGGATGTGCCAAGCTGTAGGTGGCGCACAGCCGCTAATCAAACCTGGGTGGGTCATGAATGCGGTCTAGCTTCGTGATCAGTTATCACGGTCAACATTAAACGGGTCCGACTGACCCGTGTACCGACGGGTACCATGGCAATTTTGGCGGCTCCGACGATGGCTATTCTAGTAATTTAGGTGCATTGAGATCGATCAGATCGGTGATTCTGGGCTCGTGGAAGCTTTTGGTGCTGATCCATTGGGTGGAGGCGCTCTTGGCCGGTGGTGGTGGCGGCCAAAAGTTATGCCAAAATTGGTTTTTACCGGCTTTTATTGTTGTCTTTGGGCCGCGGTGGCGTCTAACTACTGTTTGGTTTAACCTTTAATTGTATACAGAGACTAGGGTTATCTTTTGGAGGCCGTCATGTGGCCTGACGCAGCCTGAGTCGACCGGACGGAGGTCAAATAATGAGCTGCGTTCTACCGTCGCGCTGCTCTTGTGGGCATTTTGTAGGCGATTTTCCAATGGATAGTGGCTTTCCCAGTGGCGTATCTCAGCTGAGTATTGTCTAGGGATATGAAGGGAGGACCGTGAGCTGGCCTGGGCCGACCAAATTCTGTCCTTCACCACTTGACTGCTTCAGTGGAGATTTTATTGGCAATTTTCACGGTTCCATTTGATTTAATTTTTTATAACATTAAATGGTCTGGTTCGAATTTGATAAACAGATTTAGGTTGAGTTTGAGTGTGGGTAGTAAAATTTTAATTGTAAATAATTGGGTTTTTATACATAGATTTAAGATAATTAACGGGTTTGGTGTGACCAATGCCGCTATACTCTCTCTCCTTGGTATTTATCGATCACCTAGTTCCTTTCTAATAGCTTAAATCAGAGCTTCCCAACTACTCTTGTTTATCCTTTGCTAGCTGCCCTCCATAATCTGTAGAGCTACTTCGAATCGGTTCATCGAGAGGAACACCAGATCGGCATTGGTGATGGGTTAGCCAGGGCTCGATCAGATGTGAATGGAGTTGCATGCATGATTCGATTGTTAATAAGTGGCGCATGATTGGGCCGAACATCCTTTTCGCGCTAAACAAACTCACTTTGGTACATAAAAAAGTTTAAGGTCCGAGTTAACCCATCTGACCAGACTTGAAAAGCTACCTATTTATCTGTTAGCACAAAAAATAAAAAATCTGAGAAATATATAAATAACAATTTATGATAAAATCATTGATCTTTACCTTAAAAATTATTTATTTTCAAAGTATTTTATGTAAGATAAAATAAGAGTTCCTTCAACTATTCTTCCAGGAGAATTTTTCAGCAATAAAATTTCTTACAAAAAATACAATAAAAAAGAGTTTTTTAGAACATATTTTTTATCATAACTAATTCATATTAACATCATAATAAACTCTTTCCAAAAAATAGCTAAGACAAATTTTATGCATTTTATATTTGTTATGCCAACTAATTAACAGACCCTTAGTTAATTATTAGCTCCCTTAGTAAATTCTTAGCTCAATACCTCTATAACTATAATGCCTAAGCCAAGCAAACCATTAGAAAATCTGTAGGTGAAATTACGGAGAAAATTTTGCCCAAAGAGTTGCTCATCTAGAGTTTGGAATGTTCTGATTAATAGTCTGGCTCTTCAATCCTGAAATTTGCAGCTGCACTATTGTTTTCACATTATCTGCGAGAGGATCAGTATTTTATAATAATTATCAAGTGATTTAAATTTTTCAATAAATTTAAGTTACTTAAAATATAATATGCTTTAATTAAAAGTTTTATCTATAATATTTATTTGTAATACTTAATTTGTATCATAACGATGTATCATAGAAGACATTTAAATTTTATATAGTCTTATCTATTGTATTATTTTTAAAAAGACTTTTGTATATGAATGGGTACAAACATGACATGTTCGTTCGTGTTTGAATTTGATAACATATGCCTACTTCTTTCTCCTATCCCCGGTGACTTAGGTCACGACTGCTCCACAACATGGGGAGGAGATGAGAAAAAAAGAAGATAGAAGAGAGTTGGTAAATATCATAGGCCATGAAATACAGAACGAACTGGGGAAAATAAGAATTTGAAAACTCTATATAAACACACCACTATAATGGCAAAAAATACGTTAAAAAAAGGTTTATCACTTTGAAGAAAATTGAAGAAAGAAAGAGCAAGAGAAGGAAGACAAAAAGAAAAAAAGGGAGGAGCCCTTCATCGAAGATCGATCTTCGATGACCCCCAAGCCCATTAGATTGATTCTTGGAGTGGCCCCAATACAACCAAGCCAAGAACCATTGGTGGAAAAGCCTAGTGTCACTGGAAAAGCTTCCAAAAAATTGCCGGTTGGAGTTGTAAAACATCATCAAGTAGTCATCTTTCTGAGCTTTGTTCAGCCATTCCAAGTCCTCTTCGACCACGCCACCGCTTTTAATAGACTCCCACCATTTCCAACTATGGACCTAAGGCTAGAACTACCATCGGACAACCCCAAGTTACCAAAAAACTGCCTAGCAAAGGCCTGTCGGAGTAGCAAAATAGAAAAGTGCAAGTAAGAGACCAATCTTGGGCCCTCTGTCAGACCAGCCCATGCTGCCTTCGGCCACACAACATCCAATCGACTCTACTCATCACCGCCAACAAACATAAGTCTAGATTTGCGGCTGAAGAGCCTCTCACTTGCCAGAAAACCGCCCAAAAGGCCCACTGTCACAGGGTCAGTTTAGGGGATAAATTTTTCGCCCAAACTGCCACTGTGCGGCGTGTTTCCCTCCCTGGAAACACCAGCCAACACCACCTCCGCACCCCCAACGTGCTGTGGTGCACAGCGGCCTCGGACCGCACGCCTGCAAGTATCGCACGCACCCAGTCCCGGTACCGCGCCCAGCTACCAACGCATGCGTACCGTAACCAGGTTACCAGCCCCTGTACCGAACACACACACCGATCACCAAGTCACAAGTGATTACCGCCCCACGTACCGAGTACCCTGCTCGGTGCCCCTAGACCACGGAATCACTGGTCTAGACCATGGTGCACAAACATGACGGATACATCACACCAATTACAGGATAAATCCCAACCTCTATTCTTACAACGTGAATACAGGATATACACAGGTAATCCCTCTAGACTACCCGCCGGTCGTGGACATGCAAACCCCACGACCGTGCCTCTCGACCCTCACTCGACAGGACTTCACCCAACCCTCGGTTCACCGCGCAGGGTTGCCGAACAACTGGTATGTGAGCCTTGACCCTAAAGGCGGACGTCGACTACCCCGGTAGTCCCCCTTGAAGTTCCAGACCGCCCCTCGGCCTGACTGCAGTAACCCCAAGGCATCCCCTTGCCCGGCCAAGTTTCTCTCCTCCACCAAGATCACTCACACACACTTCACATGTTGTTCTCCTCTTCTTTCTGATCTGCCTCAACACAATGAAGCACCTCCTTATATAGGCTTCGGGCTGGAAATAGTGCACGTCACCCCCATGGATCCTGACCATCCAATCTTCGATCAATGGCTCAGCTTGATCCACATGAGTCACCAACCTAGTGATGTCACCAAACTGATCCACACCGTCGACCCCCAGATCCACGGTCCTCCTTGGCCAGCTCACATCACCCCAACCCTTGGAGTTTCCAGCTGCAATTACTGAAAAGCCCCGGTGCACCCTAGCCAGGTGGTCGAACCCTCCTGGTTCGCCCCGGCTAGCCCTGGTACCGAAACCTGCACTCGGCATGCTCCAGACCCCCACAGCACTCAGTACCGGGATCCTGACTCACTCAGACCCGGACGCTCACCGCCAACCTCAACACCAGGATAGTCCTGCCCGGCATTGATCGGTCACTTTGCTGGTTCGCGCCGACGTGCTCGCTCGGCACACACGGTACTGCTGCCCACATGCTCGGTCGCGGTGCTCGGTCATCTGCACCCCCGCTCCCGGTACTACTCCCGGCACTGCTCCCGGTCAGTTTCCCGGCATGGCTCGACCTCGCACGCGTCTGGATCACCCATGCTCGATACCTGCACCCGTTGGAACCACGATTGCACACCAACCCGACCAGCACCCCGGTAGGTTGTTCCACCACCCGGATAGCACCAGCTACCGGCTCTGGACTCGGGACGACTAGGACCAACCGCCAAATCCTAGCTCCCTTGGCGCCCCACGGTTACGACCCGTAACACCCACCATAGCAGCTCAAAAATAGTAAGCCAAACCACTCAAAAAAAGTCAAGTCTCGCCGTAAAAAGCCACCGCCATCGTTAGAAAATGATAATAAAATTTTTGGTCTAGATCAATTCCACCTGAACTTTTTGGCTGTGGTCGTCCAGGGCCACCTCCGGCCTTTAGACCATCACCAAACCACTCATCGGTCTAAGACCTATTGATCTGGACGGTCTCTCTTCTCGTGTCGTAGGGGACACTGTGGTTGGATGCCCAAAATCAGCATTGAACCACCACCTTAGCCTGTCCGTTTGGCCCACTTATAGATAATCATGTCCGCAAGCTGCTGTCTGCAATTGAGAGGAGCTGTCCAACGACCTTTCAAATCAGCGCCGCGTTGTATACCTGTCTGTGATGAGATTCGAGCGAGATTCGAGCTGGTGTACCGTGGCTACCCGGTGCACCCAAAATTTTTTAAATTTTAAAGATTTAAAGATAAGAAAAAAAGAAATTAGGATATTAGAGTCGTAATTATCAAATTAAGGGTGATAAAATTCACTATTTTTATATTATAAAATCAAAAAAAATAATGAATTCGTAGTTATTAAACCATTGTGGACTAACTTAAAAATTTAAATTAAATTTTAAGAAACTATATAAAATCCCCTAGGTATTTCTTTACCCATAATATTTTATTTTTATTTTTATTTTATTTATACGATTTCTTTACGCTATCCACTTATCCAACCCAAAACGAAGTGTGATCGTGGGAGCGAAAACTCTGCTCGAACAATATAATTATTTATTATTTATTATTTATCATAATAAAATAAAAAATTATAATTTACTCTATTTTGATGAATAAGTAACTAATATATTTACTTAATAATATTTTTATAAAATAAAAATAAAGGATAATATTTTACGATAGTAAGATACTTGGCAACACTAAGTTAAAAGTCTTAAATTTTATATAAATTATTATTTAGAATGCCTCATGTATGGCATCTTGCCTGGTAAGTCGCTTGATCGCGCGGCGTGTGATATATGATATTTAACTATTTATTATTTTTGTATTTTAACTACTCACGCAGTTTAGACTTTTATATAAATTGAAATTGGTTTAAAATATAATACACTTTAATAGAAATTTTTTAATATTCTTCTCTATTATATTTATAATTAAGAATCTTAATATATTATTATTTATTGATATGTCAAATCGTGGATATTCATCAATTTGTTATATAAAGAAATCTAGTTAGTAACTGCTAAATTTAAAATAGATTCTAATTATATAATTATAAATGATTTGGATTTCCAGTTTCTATTTAGACTAATAAAAGGATAAAATTGTTATTTAACATACTTTTAATAAGAAATAAAATATAATATTGTAAAATAGTTAAAAGAAAGTTGACATATCATAATTAAAAGAATTTAAAGGGAAATTAGTATTTTGCAAATAGAAACTAAAAAGTAATATTTGTAAAATGCTTTTGTATTTTATATTGGGAAAGAAAAGAAGAAACACCGACAAAAACGAACCGAAAAATTTGCTCGCTCACAAAAATGATCTGTACATCCCCTTCCTGTGCACAATTCACTTAAACGCTTTTCAATGTTCATTTTAACTTACAAAAGATGGCCAAGTAGAAAAGAAAATGGCCATGATCAAATCTATGCGAGTGCAAAATGCAATGTGGATCTCATGTAGTTGGGACAGGTGCAGCGCCTCCTCTAGACAACCATTTCCACACTTTAACCTCACCGGTACGACTCCCTGTGAAGAAGAGTCCATTGGGGCTTCCTTGCAAACATCCTACTTCTCCATTCGAAAATATCCTCCCCCTTTCAGAAAACCTATATACACACATTTCAAGAGTAAGCATCAAACTTGTCATCATTTTATAGTACTGCTTACACCCAAGAAATAAAGAACATAATATTTTCTCACTTACGAGGGCATGTCATACAAGCGGACAACGTTATCGTTGCAAGAACATAGAAGAACTGGCTTTTTATCTGAATCGAACACTCCACAGAGATTGAGTACACCCTGTCACATAAGAGTAAGAAGAGAATAATTGATATTCCTACCTACCTACTAAGTTAAAGTCTCTCGCCAATGGTCAGCACTTAATTTTCACAATAGATCTTAGAAAGTCAACATACACTCTAAATTGGATCATACTCAATGCATTCCCTAAGAAATGAGTCAGATTTCCATAATAGATAAAAAAAATAATTATATATATATATATATATATATATATATATATATGAAGAGAAGGGGCACATACATGTTCTTCCTTGTGTGTATGAATCACTTCTACTCCTTTCTCAGACACACCCCATACCTACACTCACAAGTGATAAATTAAGATATGATTGGTCATAAGAGAAGTTCCTTTCAATAATAATGAACAAAATTCCATGCCACAACGGACCTTTATTGTATTATCCAAAGAGCTGCTCAACAAGTATTGGTCCCAACAAAGAACAGACATCACTGCTGATGTGTGAGCCCTCAGCGTGTGCAAGCACTGCAAACTTGCAAGATCCCACACCTGAAATAGATGCATTATATTGATAAACAAAACATTACAGGATGATGCATATGGCTGCAAGATAGTGCATAGCTGGAAATAAGTAAAGTAATAACAACTAAAACTGCAACCAGCTTACATCTAACAAAAAAGATAGATGCCACAAAAAACTTGTTACTATCAATTAGTCTCCAAATATGAACACAAACTGACCTTCACAGTATTGTCTTTCGAGCCAGAGTACAGTCTCACTGACCCAACATACAGGGATGTAACTGCAAGATTATGGCCAGTCAAAGATACAGGTGGATCAAAGCAGTTTCCAACTGCATTAAATCTCCAAGCCAAAATGGAGCCGTCCTGTACACATAACCAAGCATGATTAAAGAGCTCCTATTTGATGACAAGGATAAATTAATTTAATTTTAGACACACAAGCTAAACAAAGACAATTATGAGCAACAAATAAACTACCTCAGCTCCAACAAAAAGGTAATTATTGCCAATAGCTAGAGCATAAACTTGTCCACCAGGAACAAAGAGACATAAGTCAACGCTTGTTTCAAAATTCCAAGCCTGAAAAACCCAAATGAAACGGGCATGTTAAAAGAAATAAAACTCGAATAGGTTCTTGTCCAAATCCAAATTTGTTCGAGCAAGGTGGGGAAACAAAACTAGCTTCACATCATAAGTGCCTAGTTACCATCATAGCAAACATGAACTTACCTTGACAAGATTTGGAAGACCCACAAATATCCAAGATCCACTATCGATCAGGCATCCAACTTTAGCTCCCGCATTAATGGTTTTAGCACACTTGCACACAATAAACACATGATGAGATCAGTAATTAAAATTAACTTACACTAGTCTTCGGAAAAAAATTCTCAGATTTGAAGTTTAGAAAACCCCGCTAATGCTTGTCCCAAGCCTGGGTATCCGGTGGAGGAAGAGGAGGAGGAGGAAGAAGAAGAAGAAGAAGATTTGATGTTTAAAAAATATATTCACCTGTCCAGTTTGGCAATCCCATAAACGGAGAGTTCCATCCTCGCCCCCAGTGTAAAGCTTATCACACGCTTCCGCAAGGGCTATCCCAGTCACAGACTGCAACGGCCAACACTTTACCATAAACAAATGAAAAGGCAAAAAAAATCCCAATCGCAAAAATAATTTATCTGAAATAACAACCTTATTGTGTCCTGCCAGTGATGCCAAGAAGGCGTATCCATCCCCCACTGACCAGGAATGCAGGTAACGACAATTTGCTCCATTAGAGCATTCCCCATTTATCCAGCGGTCACAAATTTTGCAACATTTCGCAGGAGCAGTGGCTATGGATGCCTTAAAAAGGGTATCTCGTGCTCCGTGAGATGAGGCTGCCTTTGAAGCACCAGTTGAATCCACAACAATGCCTGAAGCTTTTGCAGAAGAGATAGAAAATTTTGTTGCAGTAGCTGATGCCGTAACACCTGACACAGCCTTAGAAGGTTTGACAATGGAAGGTTTAGAATCAGCAGGATAAGCCACAGAAATCTTTGATGCCCCAAAAGAAGCAACAGTAGCAGAGGCCGTGGAGGCCTTAGAAACAGTATCAGGACATAAACGAGATGGGAACACCTTTGAAGCACCAATTGAGTCCACAACAACACCTGAAACCTTAGTAGAAGAGATTGGAAATTTAGCTGCAGCAGCAGATACCCTAACACTTCCTGAAACACAGGCAGAAGCCGCAGGAACCTTGGTAGCACCAATTGAATCGACAGGAACATCTGAAACCTTAGTAGGAGATATCAGAAATTTTGTTGCAGGAGAGAATGCCATAACACCTCCCGCAGCACTGACAGAAGCCGAAGGGGCCTTTGAATCTTCAACAATGAAAGTTTTAGAAGCAACAGTAACGGAGGCTCCAGAAGCCTTGTAAGCAGGTGTGACTCTTCGAAAAGTGGTAGCAGGAGGAGCCACATTGCCCTTCTTCACCATTCCATGATCTCGAACGCAATTGATACTTCCACGCTTCTTTCCCACACTTGCATTATCTGCAAAAGCTTCAATCTGTCCACGCTTTGTCACAGCTCCGTCCCCATCACTATGCAATTCCGAAGATCTGACATGAAGGAAGGGGCATGGACATCGATTGCACTTGCCCTTTTGGAAGTAATAACACACCCTAATCCCTCTAGAACCAGACGCCGCGCGATTCAATGGTCCACGCCGATCGTGGATGCTGTTATGACCTTCCACACTTCCGACACTTCGCACAACCCCCATTAGTAGCTTAGCTGTAACAAAACCAAGAACAAACAGCTTTAAACCAACGTTCCACATCAAAGATCAGGTCAAGATCCTTCCTTTTTTCTTTTCTCCTTTGCACAATCGCGGACCCATTGCAAAAAGTCCCAGCCGCAAGAATACACCCAAAAAAACCATAATCACATAACACAGCAATAACTTGTAAAAATTTGTTGGTATCGAACCAGAGAAAGCAATTGCTCACCATCACGCATCTTTCTCCACAAAAATACCCTATAACCAATAATTCCAAAAGCCACATAACCCGACCCCACACCGTTGCCAACAAAATCCAATCCAAGAACCCTAGTTTCCACTCCGGCATGAACAACTCCACGCGGTACCCAACGTTCGAAAACAAGAAAACCCTAAAAATTCCATCTAATGAGAGTCTACTCGGGCAAGAACAACTCCACGCGGTACCCAACTTTCGCCAACAAGAAAATCCTAAAAAGTCCATCTAATCAGAGTCCCTACAAAAGAACAACCCTAAATTCCACAAAAAAACCACAAAGTCCACAATCTTTGCATCACCAGATTATCAAAGTCCATCGTAGCAGCCCTGATTTCCGTACTAACAAAAAACCTAATTCCTTCTAATCAAACCATTGAAATAAAACCCTAATCTTCGCATAGCCAAACTATCAACCACCAGCAAGAACCGGAAGCCCGACAGACAAACACCCGAGAACGGCCTTGCGCGGGATCAACAGCAATCAACAACTGGAGTATCGGCGGCATCCTCGGCTTGATCATACCAAGCAACGACCCAGCACGATGAGTTGCCTTGCGCTTGGGAGTGGGGGCGAAGGGCGCCGGAGAAAAAGGAGGAAGCTTGACGACGCCATTGATGGAAAAGGTATGAGTGACGGAGGAAGCGGAGGTAGAAGCAGACCTTCGATCAATCGAGGTTGGCAGAGAGAGAAGCGCCTTCGAATCTATGGAGAAGAAGATGCGTCGAAGTCGATTTGATCGATCGAACGATTGGCGACTTGATTGTCGAACAAGAGGCGAGATGTTTTTATCTTCCCCTTCACATAACAAACTACAAGTGTCCAAGCGCGTCAAATAAATTTTAATTTTATTAATAAATTTTTATTAAATAATAAAATAGATTTTAATAATCTAATATTTTAGATGTAGACCAAAATTAAATTTCAAAGACATGTCTTATTTAAATAAAAAGATACATTATAGTTATTTAATTTTATATTATATTTTTAAAGATAATTAAATAGACTCTTCTTACTATGAATTTAAAAGTTAAAATATTATTATTAATTTTTAAAAAATAGACATGTCTTATTTAAATAAAAAGATATATTATAGTTATTTAATTTTATATTATATTTTTTAAGATAATTAAATAGATTCTTATTAGTATGAATTTAAAAGTTAAAATATTATTATTGATTTTAAAAAAATGTTTTTATTATTTTTAAAAAAAACTAAGGTTAAGACAATTTGAACTCATAACCATTTTTTGGAAGTATTTTTATTATATTTAAAATTTTTAATATTTTGATTCATTGATTCTCTTATTTTTAATACTACACTAATATTGAATTCTATTTTTATTAATAACTAGTTATAAACTTCACACAATGTGTGAGTTTTGTCTTTATAAATAGACTAATTTTATAATTATTAAACATATAAATAGCCAATTTAAAAATTTTAAATATAAATTTATTATTTAAAGTTAATTAAACTATAAACCTAAAATATTATGAAAACATCTAAACTATAAAAATTAATAGATATAAATTAATTAATTCTTGTAGAAAAAAATAAATATGAAAAATATTAAAATTTAGAAAAATTCATTTAAAAAATACAGTAAGTTTAATGGAATATTATTGATCAAAAAATTCCAAAAACAAAAAATTAAATATCATACTTATTTCATTAATATCTAATGGACAATTATTTATTGTATTTCTTCCAACTATTTGTATAATTTTTATTTCAAGTTTTTGTTATCTCCAAATTCGTGTGACACAAACAATAGCTTACCAATATAAAACTCTTCATAATCATGAAGAAATATTTTAAGACATATTTTTGACATTTTTATAAGCACAAGATGGTCCCTTATAAAAACTGAAAATAAAATTTCAGATATAAAATATTTAAAAGAGAAATTTTTGAAAAATAAGATATAAATAATAATAGATAAAACGATGATAAATAAAAATAAAATATTAATTAAAAAATCTCAAAAAAATAGAAGATCAATGATATTAACAATAAAGAAGTGAATTATATAATAAAAAGATAAATGCTTTGCATAAGAAAGAGATTGAATAATTAAATTATAATAAAGCAAAAATATAAAAATAAATAATATAATTACTTCATTGTGCCCTTTGGGCATAGCTTGATTGAGCTTAGAGTTCGAGGCTCATTTAGCCTTCCTGCTGTGATTCCTACTTATAGGGTTACTTTTAAAACTTGAGTCAATTTTAACTTTATATAATTTCGATCCGAGCTTTCTGTCCATATGTGCATATTGTATATACCCATAGGTAGGCCCCATTAGGCCACGAGTTGTCAGACGTTCAGATCATGCCACGTGGTAAGATCGAAGCCATCCATGTCAGCCATTTATATTTTTCCATAGATTTTCCACGATTTTGTATATATATATATATATTTGCTTGTTCGCTTGTATGTGATCATTTATTTGTATTTAATATTCTATTCTTAAATTGTGTAACTACGATATTATTATTATTATTATTATTCATGATTAATGAATATTAACTAATTATTTAATTATTTATATGTTTACTAACACGAGTATGTATGATATTTACTATATATTTATATAATATAATTATATTATTATTTTATGATTAGATTATTATTATTATTATCATGAATTTATTATTAATTAATTAATTATTAATTATTTATTTTATTATGTTTCGATTTGCGTGCTGTATATTTAGTTGTAGGCTTATTTAGAAGTCCTTTCTATTAGGATGTACTGATGTTATAAGTACACATCTGTGAGTATGCATCATATAGAGATGTCAGTATTTTACTTAGGATTGGGTTACAATAAAGGTTTCGGAGTTCTGAGCTTATCGTAGATGTGAAGATATGCTTGGAGCTTAGACCATAGGTCCATAGGACTCTCCTTTTACTTGATCTTTACTTGACTCCTGCGTGTCGAATTTAATCGTGTTTTAGATTTACAACAACATTGGTGCCATTTTATCAGATCCTCCAATGTCTGGTCATTTAATTGTGTTTTCTACATATGTTTAATAAAACTACAAGGATGAGATCCCTTATTGGTTTCGAACTGAAACTCTAGAAATATATGATACAAGTCTTTTCCCCAAACCTATTATATAAGTACGCACATTTTTTGAATTTTACGAGATAAGAGAGTGAGTAGCCTAGAGATATGTATGGATCACACTAGTACTCCTTCAAACCTTTAGGTAGTGCAATGTATGAAGGTATTATGTAACATACATTTCAGAATTTGTTGAGCAATACATCAC
>JAURVB010009452.1:0-32604 GCA_033002965.1 Piper betle | reverse complement strand
ACTTCCCCAGCATAAGTCACCGGAATCCTCAACAGACTGAACCTTTGACCAGCGAATTGCGTATCCAAATCATACAAAGAAGCAACCGGATCATGCCCTAACACCGCTGAAGCTCAATCAAAAACCCGCATCGGCTTCCACACCAAACACCACCGAAAACTCAAAAAGTTTTGCATTTGGATCCATGGATTGCACACCAGATCCAGATAAAAAGTAACAACGCCCAATCACCGAGCACTACCGAAGCTGAACTAAGAAAAACCTCATCTTGGCTTCCATAACAAATACCAGGCCCAACTCACCGCATTATTTTTGACATATAGAATTGCCCACCAAATCGCCGGGCACTACCGAGCAGCTCAATCAAAAAAACTGGTCCCGGCTTCGACAACAAAACTCAACAAAAACGGCATTTTGACGAATGAATTGCATACCAGATCAGACAAGGAAACAACTCAGGCTGCAGAATTACCTCAAACACACAGCATAGTTGATGGATTGGGAGGAACAGAAGGTCTGCAATCGAGGTGGAGGTGGGTGTGGTGTGGGGGATTTGAAGGGAAGGGCCAAGATTTGGGAGCGTGCCCTCACGGGTTTTAATCTCTTTTTATTTATTTCAAAATAGTAACTAACTACTTTGTATTATATATCTAAACCACATTATGAACAAACATAATACCTAAACCACACCTTTACCAAATAATATAATAATATAATAATATCTACTCTTCTTTCTAAAGAAACTCAATGCTAACTCAAAATAATCATGTTGTGCGATTAAAATTAAAGAATTTGACGGACCAAAATATAACAAAAATTAAAAAATAAATTATTATACCATGTATTTTTTTAATTAGGATTTATCTTTTAGTTAGAATTAATCAAAATTTATTTCTAACATATCAAATTATATAATTTATCTTATTATTCCAAGGGAAATTATATATAAAAGTAAAATTTATCTGTAATAAAAATCACGACATAACATCTTACTAGCTTACAATAAAGGGACTATCACGCAAAGGTTCGGTAAATTTTATTTCTTCACATAAATTATTATTTGTTTGTTTCTGCAATAAAATAAAATGATTATTATATAATTCAAGCAACAAGTTAACTTTTTATTTATCTATATTACCTCTTATATTGACTTAGATGTGTGCAACAAACATGATAGACTCGAAACTTTTGAGTTGTCTGCTTGTAAATAAATTTTCCTCTTCGAAAATGGATTCTTTGGGGGTAAAACATTAGGTGCATACCATATAAAAGAAAAAGTGTTACTAATTGAAATTCTCCGTGATTTTTTGGTATAAAATTAACAAGCATTACTGGTAAGATGAATTTAAGGATAATTTACTTTAATGAATGAAAGAATTAAATAGATTAATAAATTATCAAGTACATGTAAGATCTTAATGCATATATTATTGAACACAAAGAGAAAATTACTTTGTAAAGATAGGTTTGGGGAATAAAATAATTTAATAATTTTTTATTTATATTATTGACTGTTATCCAAGGTGAACTCAAAGACCAAAGAGCTTCCATCAATGGGGGCATTTTCAATGTTCACTCCACACGAGAGAATCAGAAACAATATTAAAACTTTTTACTTTGACAAACTAGTAACATCTATAGTTTATTCATACTTATATATGTATGATTAAATTGAAGGATCTTATAATCTACTCACCTTAAGAAATTTCATCCCTAAAATTTATATACTTAGCTCGTTGCTAGCCCAAGTTCACGACTTCTTTGGCACGTAACTAACAGTGTAGCTAACGTCCGTAATCCAATCCACTATTTAATATAGAACAAGGACACTCTGATACTATTTTAATGTCTTGGTTCAAAGTGTAACATAATAGACTAAATCATCTCTTTAAAAGTGGTTAACTAAATTAAAGATTAATAATTCATTTTCGTTTATAAACAAGATCTTAGTCTAATAGGTATTAAAAGTGATACTTAGTTGAATGATCTCATGACACTAAAAAGTCTTAGATATTTTATGCAAGTAATGATTAATATATCAAATTTGGGTCATGATATGTTCGGGTGATTTGAGGTTATAAAATTTAGTCCTAGCCATTAAATTAGTAATGTAGGGTATATATATAGTATACCCAAGGTTTTTGTGATATCTTTTGTTAATTTAAAATAAATTAAATTACTCTAAAACAACGGAAGAAAAAAAAGGACATAATTTTCCAGATATATCTTGAAATACCCTCGAAAAGAAATGCGGTTGATGGCGATGGGCGGCCTTGAGCTCGATAATGAGGGTTTTGGACCGCTTAATGTGTCCTCTTTCTCCCATAACGTCATTGCCGGTTGCATGATCTCTTGCTTCTTGAACTAAAAAAGGCTTGGGATGTCCAATATTGAGCAGCTTGTTTGAGCATATTATGGAATAGGATAATGGCTGGATTGGGTAGGAATTCATTTAGTGCTATAGTCTGCCTGCACCAATATTCTGGAGCAGTATGACCACCGTAACTTAAACTTTTTGACAGTGTGGTGCAAGTTGTCTATGCACCACATGGAGGAGTCTCCACCAAAGGCGGCAGAAATGGATCCTAATGGGAAGGTGAGGATAGCTGAATTTGCTACCTGCCATGGCAAACAAGATTTTGTTCCTGCTTCGTTTAGAATAACGGTGATCTCCATCTTCGAACTTTTTTGGCGAAGGGCATCCAATTCCATCTTCTCTTCGCCTCCAAGGGGCCTGTAATTGCCTTCTGCTGCGAAATTTATCGAGAAAGCACGCATAAATATATTGTCGTTAATGCGTATTAAAGCCCGAGTGTGTAAATTAGGCAAGAGATTTTATTTTTCAGGTAGCAGATGAATTATTTATAGTTCTCATTAGTCAAAAAATAACAGAAATTTAAGTGGAACGAGCAGCTTTGAAGCACAAAACAAAATTCTTCAGCACAAAAAATCTTAAATTGAGTAAATACCTATTCGTTATAGCCTCATAATATACATACATTTATTAATTATTCATGGATGATTAAATTATGCGAGAGAGTTAATTTATTTTTCAATGTCCAAGTAGAAGTATAGTTAATAGCTGTCATTATATATAAGTGTAATTAAGGAGAGAAAATTACTAGGAAGGAGCATTTATGCATGAAAAACCAAAACAAAATTCACTATTCAATTATCAACAATAACGCCTAAGAGCAGTCATAATGACGACAATATAAAATTTTAATAATACTAGGAATGATCCTAATTTAACTAAAAAAATTATTAAAATATTAAATATATCGTTGATAAAAAAAATCATCCTTTCTTTTCTAAATACATTACTAAATATCTAGAACTTTCACTGCAATCACAACATGACTGACTATGAATATTGGACTTTACTTTAATGATTTTGGTATTGTCTTCTGCACAAAACTTGCTGGATGGGTGTCCATGAGTGAAGTTGTGGATAACAGACACCGTTTCATCAATTTAGAAGCTATTATGATTACAATTTTTTTAAAAAAAACAAATAAGGACGTTAAAAGCTATACAAGGTAAGAAAAAAAGTAATGTGGATAAATCAACATACAATTAACAACAGACATGACAATATTCACTACAAAAAAAATAACTTTCTCCACGTTTCAAAAATAATGAATATTACCCAAAGCCTTTGATTATAAATTCTGGTTTCAGACCAGTAGCTGTCTTGGTTATTTTCACACCTAAAAAATAATAAATATTACCCAAGTCTTTGATCACAAATTCTTGTTTTGCAAGAACTTTGACACGTGATCAGATAAAGATCTAATGATGAGAGGGAAGTGTAACAGCTCCCATTTCAAAATTTTCTGGAATAGCAGCAGATAAAGAAATGAATCCTCTTATGTGTAGCCGGATAAAACCCCTTCCTTGTGGAGTAAAATTCTGATTTTCATTCCCATAACCAGAATTTCCTGGAAGACCGCCTTGATTTTTGCATTGTCCTCTTTCCCATTGAAACGTGGAGAAAAACCCTCCACGTTCAACTAACCCATCCCAGAAGCGAGCAAGAGCCGCGCCCAATAAAATTAGTTGTACGGCGTTCTAGCCTGAGTAGAGCAGAGTGCAAAAGTTGTAGAATAACCTCAAGTTTTTTGAAAGAAAAAGCCACCACCCAGTTCTTAGGGATGGATAGAAGCGTCCTGTTCATAATTTATTTTAACATATATACACTCAGCACTGGCTTCCACTCCACCACCTCCACATAGTCCCGGCCCCTCCCCTAATGGTTGTCCTGTTGGAATGGGCCGGCAGCCATAGTGATACGATGCTGCGAGAATTTGGAGCAAGAAGATGGGAACTTGAATAAGAAGAGTGGAGAGTGAAAATGGAGAATTAGGGAAAGAAGGTGAGGATTTAGAAGAAAGAAGAAGCAGAGCAGATCATGAAAAGACGATTGAAAAGAACGAGAAAGATGTTAGAAGAAGGAAATATGATAGAGGAATAGAAGAATTGAGGAAGACCAACTAAGAATTGCAGAAGCCAAAGTGGAAAAACTTGATTTCATTGCTTTACAAATTGTTCTCCTTTTTATAAATTGTTTGCATAACTTCTAGTAATTTAAATTCAAAATGCAAATCTTTTTTAGAACTTTTATATGTAAACAAATTGCTGCAATGCAACTTGACACGCATCATAGCCTTATTGTTCCTATCAATCCTTCCCCTTTAACATGTCATTCTTGTCCTCAAGGGACCAAATAAAATGAGGACTGCAATTTGTAAGTCTAGCAACGCTCCAATTAGTTTGAGTAGATGTAAAGCTTGAACAGGAGGCATTTCATTTAAACAAGCCTCTGGATATAGCTGCACTTTATAGCAACTCTCAAGCTTCCAATTCAACTTGAAATATTAAGCTTGCATCAGTCTACATGAAATCTATTTGTAGATCAACAACGCACCTAAAAGTATGCATTCCCAAATATCTACCCATTGTAACAGCTCTATTGAATGGTATAAGACTACAGCAATCATCAAATCCATAGTTTTGCTATTGTAAATTGTTTTTGCCAATTTGGAACACAGAAACAGAGAGAACCACTTGTTCTATCACGAGTAGATTTAAGTTTTCCCTGGTTCACTGCAAAGAATTTGTCTACAATTTTCTTTGAAAGTAATCTATTGCTTGTATTCTAATTCATCCATAATGATGGACGTTTCCGTAGTTTGTGATTGCAAAGCAACAAGGTGTACTTAATCTTTGATCACAAAGTAGCTTTCACTTTTTGGATTTAGCTTAAGGAAACTTCTAATGGAAGTAAAATGAACCAATATGTATCCACTTGGAATACTGCTTTGACTTGTATGTACTTGCCCATTTGTTGAACTCTTCAATGTAATAAGCTAAAAAAGTTAAGTTGGCATAATATTGAGACTCTTGGAAGTGTATGTAAACTGACTATTTTGCAAGGAAATTTTGAATCATGGACTTGACCACCAAACCTCCATGTACGTTATGCAAAACTGAAATCTGTGTCTATGTCATGTAGCTTGTTCAAAAGCATTGAGAATCTCAGCAACATAACACTTGAACACCAAAAAATTGTTGGCTTTTATAATCCATTTCCTCAAATCTTGTTGTGACCGTCTCCCGGATCCCAAACAAAAATTTGACTTAAATAATCCTTAACTGGGAAGAAAACAATATATTCTCTATGTTCCTCATGGATATAATCAACAAGTGTAAGTATTACAATCCAACTTTAAAAAAATGGGAAGATAGGGTCTTTGATTGCCATGATTCCCACCTAGAAACAAAATGAAAGTCCGGCCCTGATTGTACGTCGGAAACTGACGTTAAAAATAGATTGAAGGAATTGCATCCATTGATCCAAACCAAATTGCCACCGCTAAAATCCGAGCTATTACCATGTTTGTTTGAAGATGCAATAATATTTGTCCAATACCAGTCAAAACATACAGGTGCACAACCATCTGAAATTGAAAATGACCAAACCTCCACTTTGCTTTTATAAAATTGCAGCGATAATAACACAACTTCCTGCATTTGTAAAACCCCTTTTTGGTCACAGTAAAACAAGCTGCAATTCTTCTTATACAACTCTATGATATCAGTCATTAAAGTTCTGTCGGAATGCAAACAAGTCGCCTTGAAGATTAAAAATCTACATGTACTACTGAACCTTTTGAGAGGATGTCTGTGAAGATCTCGAACAAGAAACCCCAACCCAATGAGTTTGGCAGCAGCAGAAGCAAGAGTTCGATACTCAGCCTCTGTAAAAGAACGAACAACTTTATGTTGTTTTCGAGATGTCCAAGAAATAACATTGTTGCCTAGCATAGTAACAAAGCTTGTTGTCGAACGACTTGTAAGAGGACAACCTACCCAATCACATCAGAAAATGCGCCAACAGTATTCTGTGATTTCATCATGATCTATTGTCCATAATCCAGTGTACCGTTCAGACATCATAAGATCCTGTTGACAAGTCCAAAATGATATTCAGTGGGAGGATGCATGAACTGACACACACAACTGATAATATCAGGATGTTAAGTATTGCAAAGATCCAATCATAGTTGTGTAGACGGTAGCATCTTAAAATGAAGTTGTTTCCACAGGTAAGACCAACGAAGATGGCAGAGGAGTCTTTGTTGTTTTGTAGTTGAGCATTGATGCTTTTGCTAAGATCTTCTCTGCATATCTCTTTTTACATGAGAAAAGACTGGTAGTTGTCTTGGTTATTTCCACGCCTAGAAAATAATGAACATTACAAGTCTTTGATTACAAATTCTTGTTTCAGTCATTGCAAGAATGTGGACACTTGATCAGATGAAGATCCCGTGATGAGCATGTCATTAACATCAATGATGAGAACTCCTAGACCTTCATTTTCAGAGGTGTTGTGTAGTCTTACAAGTTTTGAAACAAGGATTATGCAGAAAAGTGAAAATAATAATGTTCATATGGCTTTTGTCAGACAACAAAGCAAGAATTCAGGTTTCAACAATTTAATGGGAAGAGGACAATACAAAAATAAAGGAGGTTTTCGAGGAAATTCTGGTTATGGGAATAAAATTCAGAATTTTACTTCACAAAGAAGGGCGTTTTATCCAGTTGCACAGATCTGCTGCTATTCGACAAAATTCTTAAATAGGAGTTGTTTCACTTCCCTCTCATCACTAGATCTTCATCTGATCAACTGTCCACATTCTTGCAACGAATGAAACAAGAAGTTGCAATCAAAGACTTGGATAATGTTCATTATTTTCTAGGTGTGGAAATAACCAAGACAATTACTGGTCTTTTCTTTTGTCAAAAGTGATGTGCAGAGAAGATCTTAGCAAAAACATCATTGCTTGACGGTTAAACAGCAAAGACTCCTCTCCCATCTTCGATAGTCTTACTTGTTGAAACAACTTCATTTTAATATGCTACATTCTATGGAGCTATAGTTGGATCTTTGCAGTACTTAACATTTATGCGTCCTGCTATCACATACTCTATCAATTAAGTGTGTCAGTTCATGCATGCTCCCACTCAATATCATTTTGGACTTGTGAGAAGAATCTTATGATATCTGAAAGGTACACTGGATTATGGACAACAGATCACAACGAAATCACATAATACTCTTGTCACATTTTCTGACAGTGATTGGGCGGGTTGTCCTCTTAAAAGGCGTTCGACAGCAAGCTTTGTTGCTAGAGAACAACAATAATTGACTACACAACAAGCTTTGTTGCTCTTAAAAGGCGTTCGACAACAATAATTGAATCAAGCCTTTACAAGATAAAACACATTGAATTGGATTTCCACAATGCTAGAGAACATGTTGCAATGAAAGCTCTACAAATACAATATGTTTCATCAACCTCTCAACTTGCAGACATCTTCACCAAATCACTATCTCCAGATTTTTCAAAAAATTCGTAGTCAAGCTTAATCTTCTTCCAAAGCTAAGCTTGAGGAATAAGAGTGTCTTATATTGTACAGTTAAGATTAATTCTCAAGATCAATGGTATAGATTCATTTATTTATTTTGTTCTTTGTAAGAATTCTGTAATTCTCTGTAAGTGCTTGCCTGAACCAAGATCACGCTGAACAATGCCACAATAGAGCTGAGGATATTCAACAAGTATAGAAACTCATCACAAACATCCTTTCCTTGAGCAATAGAAGTAAGAAATTGAAATTTCATTGATAGCCATGGAAGTTTGGGTGGAATGGTTATAGCAAAGCCTTTCATTGACAGCCTCAAAACAGTAGCTATCTCATCAATTTGACACGAAAACTCAAGTTGAAGATCCTAAAATGAAGATGGTCTTTCAATATTCTGATCAGCACTTACATCTTCATCAATCTATTCAATTTTTTTATCTTCAATTTAAATAATATGAGAGAAACTAGAATCACAGTTATGCACGAGTAGGATCTATAAGAATTTTATTCTCAGCGGAAGCACCGAACTATTCTAAAGTATTTTTCTATATCCACAACAACTATCATCATTTCAGAATTAGTCTGCAGAAAACTGCGATGTTGAACCAAACTTTGCAAACAAACGTTGTCCAATTTGGATGCCGATGGATCTTCTTTACACATGCATACCATATGCCAGCTTCATCTTTCAAGTGATATGAAGCTAAAAACACCTTGTTTAGTTCACTAATTCCACACTTCTCAAAAACAATTCACAAGTACATATCGAAGTAGTCCCATCTTGAGTTCCATCGAAAGTCATGCTTGACAAAACTTGGAAAATGAATTTTGGAACTAGTGGAAAGCAAACCTTGCAAATTTTCGTCGGAGTGGACTTCCTTCAAACAACTAGAAGGCACTGATGCAGGAACAAAACTGCAATCAAAATCATGAGAATCTGAAGGTATAAGGTCACTTAAATTTTGTCCTTGCTGCTGATTCAGTGATCCACCTTTTTGATAAGATCGCTCAACATGTTGCCCAACATATTATTCACTTTCATCCTATGTTCTTGTTGAATTTCAAATGACTTTATTGTAGCATGTATATCTTTATGAAGGAATCAAGCAGGAAAGGTAGAGACAATGAAGGAATTTTCATGTTTGTAAGTGTGAACTTGACAAATTGGATTAGTAATAGGATTTTTTACCTCTTTTTTCTGAAAAGAGAAAGACGAACTAGATGGAGGGTTAGGAAGAATGAAGATAAAGTGAGGAAGAGAAAAGCCAAAACCTGATTGCTTGCAGCTAATATATCGTTGGGCTTTGATAGTATTTGATATGTGTTGGGATTGTTGTAACACACAAAATCGTAACTCCTTGATATACAAATAATAAGTACATAAATCACTCTAATTGAAAAATCTTCACACTTTCCAATTGAAAACAACTAACAATCTCTAATTGAAACATACTCCAATTATGAAACTCATAATATACAATTAAAATAATACTCTCAATTGCGTACTCTCTTTAATTCAGTTATGTATTTTTTACCTCACAATACAACTACATATATATATGAAAAGAAAATTAGCCTTGTAGATACCAAGGGCCAAATACTAAATACTCATTGACTTCAACAATTTTTCTTGAATTCCTCATACCTCTTAGAATAACTTCATGTCTTTACGATTCTCCATGTAATTGTACGTCTTTTTACATTTATTATATGATGAGGGACTCCAGCAATTCTCCCCTCTCAAATCATACGAAACACATTAGGGTTGGTTTCAGCATCCTTCCCATGAAAAAGAGATACAACCCTTCTAATCTCCCCTTCTCGACCTATGTGAAAAACTCCTTAAAAAATCTTCGACTCTGCACCACTTGTCGATCACCAGTCGAACTTGAAGCACCATTGTCGACCGCTTCCGACCGTCATCACACGAGGAATACAATATCTTAACACTTCTCCTCTTCCGACTCATGTGGAATGCACTTTATCTCCCCTGATTGGAACTTCTAGCACATCTCCCCCACCCTCTTGGGGAAAGAATTACGACTTTGCTTTTTGTCATTTAGGATCAACTTCTCTTCAAACATCTTTACTAACCATCCACTTGGGTTTTAAAAAATATCTCATTTTCATCTTCCAACTTGACATTAACCATTCTTCTATAATGAGTATGATCATTATTAAGAATTTTATTACTAAATTCCATTTCTACCTCAGTATAACCAACCTGTCGACGCCATACTTGCTTAGGAGACCCATTAAGAGTACTTCTACTCTTGACATATTGAAATAATGTCCTGTACAAGCTGCCATATTTTTTCCCTTTTACAATGATAAGTGTACCCTTGGATAATATCCATACTCCTCTAGTAAATTGAGAACTATGGGCAATATCATCCAACTTGCCCAAAAATAATTTATTTTCCTTCAAGCTTGGAATATGTCTCACATTCTTCAAAAATAATTTGTG
This sequence comes from Piper betle, assembly GCA_033002965.1. Classification (NCBI taxonomy): domain Eukaryota; kingdom Viridiplantae; phylum Streptophyta; class Magnoliopsida; order Piperales; family Piperaceae; genus Piper; species Piper betle. The sequence continues at coordinate 22,208 of JAURVB010009452.1, read as the reverse complement.
ACCCAAACTAGTCATCATATGCACATCTCCCATGCCAACAACACGTGATGTGTTGCCATTTCTTATTTTCACCATTCCCAAATTTTCTGATTTATAGGTAGTGAAGAGCTCTCTACATGATGTTGCATGAAACGAAGCTCCAGAATCTACAATCCAACTTGAATTATCTGTCTTACAAAAACCCTCATCATTACAAGAAGTAAAAAGTACTAAGTCATTTCCATAATTAATAGAATTGACTTTATCATTTTATTGTTCTTGGTCCTCTTCCTTGTCATGTTGCATATCCTTTGTTAATTTTTTGCAATACCTTTTTATGTGACTAACATTGTTACAATAAAAACACCTTATCACCTTTCTTCCATTATTTATCCACTTGAACCCACTCTTGCTCTCCTCAAAAACTAAGGCTTGCTCCCCTGAAGATGAAGTTGATATTGCTGACTTTCTTCTTAGCTCCTCTGACAATAGTGATGCTGTAACAGAGTTTAAGTCAAGTTCAGAAACATGGCTAAAACTCATAGTTAAATTATCCCACGAGTTCGGCATTGAACAGAGAAGTAAGGTGGTTTGTTCTCCTTATCAACCTTTACACCTGTTCCCAACACATCATTCACCAAGCTATTAAACATATTTAAGTGTTCATGAATAGAAGTCTCATCTCTCATCTTCAAATTATACAATTGTCTCCTTAGAAAAATCTTACTTACTAATGACTTGTCTTCATATATTCTGTTAAGACTATCCCACAAAGCCTTTACCGTTGTATCAATAATATGCACGTTAAATAATACCTTATCATCCAAGGCCAATAAAATATCAACCTCAACAATCTCAACTTTTTCAATAAATTGTGTATTTGTCATACCTTCTGGTTTCTTATCCTTGCCTTTAAAAGCAACAACACAATCATCTTTCACCAATATAGCACGAATCTTAACTTTCCACATAGGAAAATTACCTCCATCAAATTTAAGAAGTAGAAATTTGGTTGTACTCTTCTCGACCATCTTGTCAAAAGCAAATAAGAAGTTTAATCTTCTCCACGAACCTCCACAGGCGGACAAACCAAAACTCTGATACCACTTGTTGGGATTATAACACATAAAATCTCTAAACTCCTTGATATGCAAATAATAAATGCATAAATCACTCCAATTGGGAAATCCTCACACTTTTCAATTGGAAATAAGTCACAATCTCTAACTGGAATACACTCCAATTAGGAAGCTTATAATTCACAAATAAGATAACACTCTCAATTGTATACTCTCTTTAATTCAATTATGTATTTTTCTTTATCTTACAATACAACTACAAATATATAAGAAAAAAAACTAGCCTCATAGATATTAAGAGCCAAATATTAAGAAAAAAACTAGCCTCATGAATACTTACCATCTCAACTATCTCACTTCTTTCTTATTATATTGTGTGTGTATATATATAAATAAATAAATAAAATATAATATAATATAATATAAAACTATATTATTATATTATTTTATCGAGTCGAGTTCGAGTCGAGCTATGAGTCGAATTCGAGTTGAGTTCGAATTATAACCGAGTCGAGTCGAGTCAAACACGACCTTGCTCAAGCTCGGCTCGTAAGATTCGAGTTCGAGTTCGATCATTTAAATGTCGAGTTCGAGCTCGATCATTTAAATGTCGAGTTTCGAGTCGAGTCGAGTCTAACCGAATGCTAAATGCTCACGAACTGACTCGCTTAATTAGTAACCTTAATTGTACCTCTAATAACTCTATCGAGGTAAGACCTAAAATTATCATTCTTGGTGGGCAATTTCCCCAAGTCCATCTAAAGGGGAAGGGAGGGATGCACACAGAGAAGGGAGAGTGTTTGGACGAAACAGAGCGGGGAGTGCAGAGTGGGGTTTGTGAATAGCTAGGTCAGCTAGCCCACATTGGATGCTAGGTACGAATGCTAGGTCAGCTAGCCCACATTGGATAAAAAGTGGTTGTCCCATGTAACCTTTTTGCCGAGCAGAGCTAGACCATGCATTGGCTGTGGAAAACGACCATCATCTTCTCCACGCTACCCTCTACCATGGAACTGAAGCGACGGTCGGGGACTACCTTGGTGAGAAGGATGTCCTCTGACTTCGATCAGGCACGATTGGAGGCCTCCTGTGAGCTCTGCCTTTCCTGCATGCACTACCCGGACAACCGCCTCCTCATCAGCGATGAAGGCCACTCTCGTGCTAACGTGAATGGTATCGGAGGAGGCCGATGAGAGTAAAGAAAGTTTGGTGTTGTCACGGCAGAGAGTTTGTCCCAACTCGTTCAGCATCGAAGCCAACAGGCAACAGGAGTGATCATATCGCCACCATCCCTATTCCCAAGTCCCTAGAGCTCCCCAACGCCACATTTAATTACATATTAGTTCATTAAATAATAATTAATAGAAAAAACGAATTCCCCAAATTATATAGGTGAAGTATGCTTCATAACGAGTAATGGAATTTATATTGTGGATTACCGTGCATATCTTCTTCTCATATAAAAAGAAATCGAAAACAAATTATCCATTCCTTAATTTGAATCTAAGAAATGAATATTATCCAATAATTAATTTTAAACATAATTATGTAGATATTGAGCTACAAATGAAGCCTGTTGCCTACATACTATTGATAAATAAATGGAAATTAAATAATTAGCAAATTAATAATTAATATAGTAAAATAAGGAACTCCAACTTCCTCATCCTAAGAAGCAGCGGCACAGTAGGTAAAACAAGAAGACTCCCCTTCCGTCTAAGGAGTGTTAACAGGAACGCCATCTGCAACATTCATATCTGTTGTAGGCAGTAGCTGGGTGTTGTTTTTATACCCATCAAATTTGGCAATTAAATGTTTCATGTCAACTTGAAGTTCCACGCAACAGGCTAAAAATAGAGCTAGGTTCGATGCTGCATCTCCGAAACAGGAGTTCCTAATCAGTCCTGGCTACGTATCGCCCACGATTCCTGGCTTCGTTCATTTGCCTGACAAATTTAAGGCATCGCTTATGTCTGTGGGGATCAACCACGGGGTATCTTAGCACCCCGTATCCACAAAAAAGTTCTGTGGACTCTCTCAAGAAACCTTCGAGGAATTCGCATGACTCTCAAAAATTGAAACTTCGTCGTGGTGGAGAAATGTCCTCTTAACAAAATAAGACCTACAAACATCATTCTTGACGGGCAATTTCCCCCAAGTCGACCTTAAGGAGGAAGGAGGGGATGCGTAGACGATATTCGGGTTTTAAAACAGGGGGATGCAAGATAGGGGAGGGTATTTGAACGAGAAACGGAGTAGGGAGTGGAGAGTGGAGTTTTTAAACTGGATGTGTGTGTATATAGATTACGAATGTTAGGTTAGCTAGCCTACACATTGGATAAAAAGAAGTAGTTGTAAGTAGTTGTCCATGTAACTATTTTTTTCAAATCATAGCTAGACTTTGCATTGGTTATGGGAAGCAACTTTCATCTTCTCCACGCTACCCTCCACCATGGAAGTGAAGCGACGGTCGGATACTACCCTGGTGAGAAGAATGTCCTCCGACTTCAATCATGCGCAATCAGAGGCCTCCTGTGAGCTCCGCCTTCTCTCCATGCGCTACCCAGAAAACCGCCTCCTCATCGGCGATGTCATCCGCTCTCGTGTTAACGTGATTGGATAATGAAGGAGACCAATGAGAGCAAAGAAAGTGGAGGTGAAGACAAAGTTTGTGTACAGTTTGGTGTTGTCGCGGTAGAGACTTTACTTCCCGGCATCAAAGTCAGCAGGAGAGATATTATTGCGATGGCCCTCGAGGTCCTCATCGCCACCTTTAAATACCAATTAATTCATTAGTCAAACAATTAATAGCAGAAATGCATTCCCCCCAAATAAATAGTGGATTATGATGTATAACGAGAAATAGTAGTTATGTTGTGGATTACAGTGCATATCTTCTTGTCATAGAACAAAAAAGAAAAAAAAATACAATCCATTCCCAAATTTGAATCTAAGAAATAAATAATTATCCTGTAAATTATTTTTAAAACATAAATACATAGATATTGAGCCCCGTCCATCTTCTTTACAAAGTGAAGGCACCACTTATGCCAATGGGAACGACCATGCATGGAGCAGCTCAGTCCCACCCTGTCCACAAAGGAGTTTTGTTGACTCGCTCAAGACACCTTCCAGGAATTTGCATGCGACTCTCGAAAATTAAAACTCCTTCGTCGGGGAGAGATGTCTTCTTAACATTAGTTTAAGGGAAGTGGGCTATAACTCTGAAATTATACCCCCTCATAACTCTATCGGTGTAACCTATAATTATTGTTACTGTCGGGCAAATTCCGCAAGTCCATCTTAGGGGAGGAGGGAGGGGATGTAGAGACAATAACTAGGTTCAAACTAGGGGATGCAAAAAACGGGAGGGTATTTGGCCATGAAACAGAGTTGGGCGTGGAGATGGGGGTTTGTAAACATGATATGTGTTTATATAGATTACGAATGCTAGGTTAGCTATCCCACGCTTTGGCTAAAAAGAAGTAGTTGTTCCATGTAACTTTTTTCAAATCACATCTAGATCGTGCATTGGTTGTAGAAACAACATTCGTCTTCTCCACGCTACCGTCCACCATGGAAGTGAAGCGACAGTCGGCGACTACCCTAGTGAGAAAGGATGGCCTCCGACTCCGACCAGGCATGATCATAAGCTTCATGTGAGCTCCGGCCTTTCCCCGAGCTCGATCTGGAGAGAGCCTCCTCATCTGCGACGTGACGTCGGCGGTCTACCACTCCTCATCAAGTGTCTTTACTCCCTGTAATAATCATAACAACAGTTCCCCTTTTATCAACTACTCCGAACCCTAAAAACTAAATCGATTGTTTCGTTTTTTTTCTTCAAAAAAAAACTAATTCGATTGGATCCAAATCTCCTTTTATTATTTTGTTAACTTAGAAAAAGAGTCGACAAGAACAAAAAAACACATTATGAATTTTGAATTTTATCAAATATTGAATCGATTTGAGAAAAATAAGTAGCAAGCACTATCAACAAAGCTAATGATACTTCGCCTCTTGAGTAGTAATATCGTATAGGACACACAACTGAAGCAACGTGTAGAAAACATGCAGAAAAATGGATTGATCTTTAATCTACGGCATATTTACGTGTCGATTGACAAACTATGAGTGTGAATGAATACAATCAAATTCTAAAAAACCAAAACAACTATGATGAGTCCGACGTCTTATCTTTTAATTTATGCTTGCGGGCAGCTCCTTGAGAAGCACCAGAATGAGGAGGCGGGTGACCGGTGGGGCTCAAGGTGGACGTCGAGTTGGTGGCGGTTGCGGTGGCGCCGGTGTTCGACGAGGAGGCCGCACGAGATGACTCACCAGCATTGGACGAGGAGGAGGCGAAGGAGGTTGTCAAGCTACTGGATGGACGGGATCGCCGGCGTCTTGACCCGGGGCACCCTGGCTTGGTTGGCTCCTGCAGTGCGCCGTGTCTCTTCGATAGCATAACCACCACACGGCGTATGGTCGGCCGCAGCACGGGGTCGGCCTGGCAGCAAAGCAATCCAATCTGTATGCACATTATTGCTACCTGCTCCATGTCCTTCGTTGATGCCAAGGACGGATCAATCACCTCTAGTGATCGACCTTTTTTGTAATGTCTCCATGCCTGAGCCAAAAATTATCAATAATATGGCGAACATATTAATATTCAACCACGAAAACTAAAGTACTTGACAATAAACATTCTTAGTTACAATCATTATAGCTACTAGCTAGTCATGTGAACATTGCAAACAGCTCACCCATTCTAGGAGACTTTGTCCATCGGAATCGATACCGAAGGTAGAATTTTTCTTCCCAGAAACCAACTCCAGCACTACGACGCCGAAGCTAAAAACGTCTGCTTTTACCGAGAGCCGGCCATTCATGACGTACTCGGGTGCCATGTACCCACTGCAATCACACAAGCAATCAGTGGTAAGACTCGCGAAAAGAATGGGATATTGTATGCATGTAAAACATGGGAAGAAATTAAAGTTGCGTTTAATTACTTGGTGCCGGCCACTCTCGTGTTAATGTGAGTTTGGTCCTCTGGGAAGAGCCTGGCCATACCGAAGTCAGCGATTTTAGGTACCCATTTGTCGTCGAGAAGTATGTTGCTGGCCTTGATGTCCCTGTGTATGATGCGGCTATGGGCGTCTTCGTGCAGGTAGAGAAGGCCCCTAGCAACGCCCAGTATGATGTCGTAACGCCTCTTCCAGTTTAATTGATCACGCTTTCTTGCATCTGGTAATTAATAAGTGGAAACAGTCAGATATTTTCCGCGCTTAACTTTTTGGTTACATGCATCAGATGATGATGCATTTGCCAGCAAAATGACAGGTCATCTAACCGAAGTCAAAAACACAAAACAAAAATGAATTCTCATCCCCAAGCTTCTTGAAAAGTGAAGGGACCCACCAGACTTGACTGATTAATTTTCTTTGATAAGAACAAGCTTAATGTTCATGTACGATTTCTGTTACAGGTGGGCTCGTCCAACAATTTGCGGAGGAATCAAGTTGACAAAGCAATGAGAACTAGTTTTACTAGCCAAAATCTTTCAAAATAAAGTATGTCAAAGGAAGTAATGGCATGAATGTTCTGCAAATTGCAGTCAAAATATATCTGCAGTTGAGAGTTTGATGGAAGAAAGAAAGCAGGTGCCTTCGCCTTGTCTCCCCCAACAATTTTCCTTTAGCCCCGATGATTAAGTCATGAAATAACATCTATACTCCATAACCAGTATTCTACCCACCACGCCCAATTGATCACCCTTTCTTTTGGCTGCAATTGGGAAAATAAGACTAATTAAACTGCTCTAGGTGAAAGGATTTGAGTCGTGCTAGTGTTAAGTTTTTGTTGATAGCTAATTAAACTAACGAGGATTGAGAAGGAGACAGTTCTTCGTTCTTACCAAAGAGGAATTTGTCCAAGCTTTCATGGGCTACATACTCGTAGACAAGTATCTTATCGGCGCCATGGACGCAATAACCCAAAAGGTTCACGACGTTCCTGTGCTGCACTCGAGCCAGCAGCTTTGCCTCGTTCATGAACTCCTTCTTTCCCTGGCTAGAGCTCTGCGACAGCTTCTTCACCGCCACCACCGTCCCATCATCTAGCTCACCCTTCCATCACCAAATCAAATCCAACCAAAAATGTCAAAACACAGAAATGTTTCACATCTAGCTAACTTCTCCAGCTCAGGTACCTTATAAACAGGGCCGAAACCACCCTCCCCAAGCTTTTGCTTCAAGTGGAAGTCGCGGGTGGCGGCGACGAGGGTGGTGTAAGAGAAGAGCTTCTGCTCCTGCGCAGCAATCGTCTCCAAGTCCACTTCTTGCTGCTGCCCATCTAAACACTCGATTTCATCAACACAAATAATGACAAGGGCCGCCCGCATCCTTTCGAAATTCGTAGAAACAGAAAAGAACATAGCTTGATGAATGATCCTACCTGATTGAGAACGAGATCTGAAGGGCTTGACGAGGGTGTCAAGGAAGAGCTTCCCCTGTTTCATGGCGAGGGGAGGCACATAGGAAGGAGGTCAATCAAAGTAGCAATGGGAATCGGAAGCTCGTAAACTAGGACGGAAGATGGGGAGAGGAGAGGAGAACTGTTTGCGGGGGGCCAAGTCGAACTAGCGAAGCTCTGACCGTCTTCTAAGTCTTGAGAGATGATGCGTCTTGACCGAGGACAAGGAAACGCGCTGGCTAGCTGTTCGAGATTGTTTTTGTGTTTGGTTTGAATTTCTTGACGCATTTATATTATTATGGATTTTCCATAGTTTTTTATTGAATAATTATTAAAAACTCGCCTACAATAATAATTATTTTTCTCGAAAGAAATCACAAAATACAAGTGACTAATTAAAAGCCTATCAAGTCAGGTGTCTTCCTTTAAAAACTTCCTAATTTTTGCGCCTCAAATATCTTATATTCTAATCTAACAACAATGATAAATCAGATGACAATATTCACCTTGACATTTTAGACTAAAATGAAGCAGTGTTGCAGAAATCGGCCGATTCCGTGCGGAATCGGCCGATTTAAATCGGATCGGCGTCGCGCCGATCCGATTTCGGGGCCGAATCGGGCGGCCCCGAATCGGCCCCAGAATCGGCCGATTTAAATCGGAATCGGTTTTTTAGGAAATTACCAAAATACCCTAGGTATGATTTTTATTAAATTATTTAAGCATGGGTAAAATGGTAATTTGGATTTTAAAAACCTAAAATCAAACCCGCTCCCCCGACACCGCCGCCGCTCGTCCGCCCGCCGCCGCCCGATTTCCGCCTCCGCCGTGCGGCCCCGACTCCGCGCTCGCCGCCGACCGGGCTGCCGACCTCGCCGCCGACCTCGCAACGTCGCCGCCCACCCGTGGCCGGACCGAATCGGGCACGCACGAATCGCCGCCGACTCCGCCGCCGGCTCCGGGCCGCCGACGGTTCGTCCGGCCGGGCTGCCGACATCGACCGGGCTGCCGACATCCTCCGACATCGCCGCCGCGAGACTCGCCGCCGACCGGGCCGCCGGTGGCGGCGAGGGGGGTAAAAATCGTACGGTGGCATTCTTGTAATTAAAAGTTGACTCGAGTCTAACTCGAGTCAAAAATAATAATTAATTCGAAATAATTTAAAAAAATCTTAAAAAATATTTAAAAATATCAAAAACTATAATACACAGAATAATATCAAAATAACATCAATACTTAATTTTAATATATTTATATTATAAATTGTCAAATTATTATATATAACTGATTAAATTAATTTGGACCGATTCAACTGAACCGATTCCTGGCCGATTCAGACCGATTCCGATTCCGATTCCGATTCACTGGAAAACCGATTCCGATTCCGATTCCGATTTATGCAACCATGAAATGAAGTGCAATCCATGATTTAAACCAGATGTGAAGCATACCTTTGATGATAGAACATAGATTTGTATGAGTTCAGGCATGTTGTACAGTAATTGTGAACTCATTATAAACACTCATCCATTTCTTGTTTTATGATTTTTAATTTTAACTAATCCGTTAAAATTAGCTGAAATCTCAAATAATTCAAAGAATATGTGCTGTTTGTTTCAATGAGCTTAAAATTAATAAGATCTAATAAATAATAATAAAAACTAGCATGTGGCATGTGATGGTACTGGACAATAATTATTTGAATGAAAATAATATAGTTTATATTGATATTTAAAATATTTTCCTCAACAATTACGACCAATTTTTCTTTTTCTTCCATGGGGGTGTGAACTATAAATTAAGATGCATGTAATTATAAATGATAATATTTTATGGCCAAACCTAACAATTTTAATAAAATAATAAATTAAATGAATAGATATGTATAGACATAAATAATTTGTAACATATGATTATAACAGATTTTACATTAAAAAAACAAACAAACGAACAATAATTGCTCATTGAATCATAAGTAATTACACGACTGATTTTAATAGAACGAACAAAGAAATTTTTTTTTGCTTTTTTAAAAAAGAAAAAAAAGAAAAAAACTATTTCCATGTTCAAAAAGTGGAAATATAAATGTCAATAAAAACATGGTAAGTAGCAAGTTAAAAAATAAGGAGTCCTGTACGGGTAGAATTTTCTAAGGTCCAACAATTTAAATACAACAATCTTAGAGACATTAACAATGGAAAGAAGTAAAACTTAAACTTTCTCCATTTCTAGCTATACATGTCCGCCTACCTTGAAGTCTCATATTTAATTACCTTGAAAATAAAAACCCATATATAATTGTGAAGTTTTTCTTCGCCAACAATGAAGAACGAGCAAAATGTTTTAGTGGGACTAATCCAAAAGACCCCGCCCACTACCAAAATTGTGTATTAATTAACTCATCCTTCTTTAATAACTATTTTAAAGCGAGAAAGTAAGGTCGAATTATTTTTAAAAAAATTGCAATAAGGCTCAACTACAATTTTTAATCCTGAAATTGACCGCACTGCTTTGTTTCTTTTATTATTATATTTTTTTAGAGAAGAAAAATTGACAGCACTGAAAACGTACAAAAGGAAGCTTGAAAGGAAAACTCCTAAATAAACGTGTGCTTTGGACTTTTCGTAACACGTCAGCCCAATTCTTTCTTATTTTCTCCTAGGAACTGTTCCTTATCAAACGATTTAAATGAAACACATATTGACGTAACTAAGTGACAACATCCGCGTAAAATTCAATTATGCTTAATTTAAACAAGCTATTCATTCAGCACTTGCACGGCAATTTCAATATTGACGTCCATTATGCGTAGCACATACGAGTGTAATTAATTGGTAGAATTAAGTTAATCACAAAAAAATTAGGTGAGTTTAAGTCTCTCTAATTACATTTTAAAACCTTTTATGAAGAGCTCAAAATATAATCCCTACTACAAAAAAATAATTTTTTCTCCATTTTTTTCAAGTCTTTCTCTACACCATTTTTTGCACTCGAGAAAAACTATAAATTTTTTCTATATTTAAAAATATGTGAAGGTGATTATGAGTTAATTTTCTAACTTTTTTCCACTTAAAAAGTGTTCTTTAATCTTACGGTGAGAGGTGGGGTGGAGAAAATGTTCAATATATTTTTGGCATGGAAAAAGTTTGAAAATTAGCATATACTTTTAAAAAAATTTAAATATAAAAATAAATGTAGATTTTTCTTCGCTATAAAATTTTACGAGGAGAAAACGTGGAGAAATGCACATTTGTTCTCCACATTATCTATTCTTATTAATAAAAGGAGAATTCAATTCTAACCCATGAAACCATGTAAATCAATCTTTATCTTATTAAAAATCTACTGGTCCACTGTCTCTCAGGTAAAATTTTTTATATAAGCATTGATTATTCTTTTATTGTATTAATTTTTATTATTTTAGATGGTAAGTATTTATGGGTGTACACAAAATGAGTTGCGGGTGAACATTAACCACGCGAGTCAATGTTAAAAGACTACTTTCGAGAACTTCCTATGGGCATAGAAACTAAAGGGGCGTCTAATTCGGTTATTGTGGATAAAATAGTGTTCAAAATCTTAGAGGTTGCTCAATGTTTAGAAGATATGAATAATAAGAATAAGATTAGACTAGCCCAATAGTCACAATTGTCATGTTGGGAGACTGGTGTAACAACGATACTAGGTAATTCAAGATATTTCTTCCTTGAAAAAGTTCTGTTTGTATGATGTACAAATAAAATGTAAAACAATAAAGAAGAATGATCACTAGATGGTACAAAAATTTGGATAATTATTAAATAATTAAAAAATAATATAGAAGAAATTGATAGGATGTTTTATATCATACATTATGTATAACTAATGTACCTTTTAACAAGGCTGTTCACAAGTCTAGTTGACTCGCGAGTTTTAATGAGTTGACTCGACCCGGCTCGAACTCGTCATACTTATAACTTGACTCGATAACTCGATACTTATAACTCGACTCGACTCGGTAACAAATGAGTCGATCACGAGTTCTATTAAACCTGGATCGAATCGACTCAATTCAGACTCGACTCATAACTCGATTGACTCGTAACTCGATATAGGCTCGAACTCGATGACTCGGTTTATGGCTTTTAATGCAGAACGTTTCATATACTCCATATTTAATGGCAAACAATCTCAATTTAATTAACATGCCTTAAATCATTCCCAATATACATATTTGACAACTTTAAACACTGATAATGAGTTGTAATAAATATAATAAAACTACAAGTATAACCAATTTTTTTTAGAAAACCCTTGACATTCTCATTGTCCATTGATAATGTATTTATATGTATATAACATTTAAAGTGTTATAATCAGAAAAGATATCTAAATAGTATTTTCTCAATTAAAAAAAAGACAATGGCCTAATATTTTAAACTGGCTGCCCAGCCTTTTAATAACTTTGTGAGCTATGGCCATTAAATGGTCATGCATGCAGCAACACTCCCTGCCCAGCTCCCCCAGGCGGGCTAGGCCAGCAGCACTCCCTACAAGTTGCAACTTAAGCCCTCCCTGCCCCAGCCAATGGTCTTTTGCAACTCTTTTATAGGCAGCCACATCAAATTCCCTGCAAAATAAGAACTAGTTACCAAGGTGGCATTGCTTTTGCCCCTCCCTGCAAAAAAAATATAACTAAACAGTCTTGTAGGCTTACACCCCTCCCTGCCCCAACCAATTCCGCCCCTCCTTGCATTGGTTGCCTCCACTCTTCCCCGCCTCCAACCTACACGAGCTGCCTTTGCCCCTCCTCGCATCAGGCCACAGTCACTCACTCCCTCTATCAGAAATCGAAAATGTTGGGAAAGGCAAAACAAGTATGAGTTCCTTTGAAGCCTTAAGCCTTTATTGACATTCTAAGTGTAGTTGCTATATGATATAGGCTAGTAGCAAGTAGCATACCCAAGCAAGTAGCATATTTTTCTATTCTTTTGTTGAGAATACTGCAACTTTTCTAAAACTTTGGCTTGTAAAGTTAAGAGTAGAGTACTTGCAGCCTAGCGTAGCAACCTTTGTTTGAGCCCATGTTCACAAATTAGGCTGCCAGAACGAACAAAAAAATAATTATAGAATGAAATTGCTTTAAAAATAAGAAAAGAGTAGAATGTAGGCAACCTTTTCCACAAGGCATCAAACTCTTTTGCTGGGAGTATCCATTCATTGAAGCTAGCTCCTCCCCGCCAACTTCTTCACCTAGACCCTCTTCATCGAGCTGTGAGAAAAACGTAAGTGTACATTATGTAGCTGAAAAGAAAATAATCAGAATATGAAGACATTGTAATGCTAGCACCAGTATACAATAGCACCCAAACAGATTCATCGGCAATAGATAACAAGTTATAACGTAATTTTTAGACAAGACAACTGATATATCTAAGATGATTGGGACATGTGCAATGGAGATCCCCAAATGAAGTTGTGAAAATATTTGATTTGCAATTTCGTGTTACAAAACAAGAGAGTACAGGAAGACCAAAAGTTGTGCAAAAGGATAAGTAGTTTTGAGCTTTGAAATGGTCCATAATGAAATGCATTGACAGAATAGGACCCATGCCCCTGATCTCAATTACTTGAGGGAGAAGGTGAAGTTGATGTGAAAATATTCATTGATATGATAAAACTTGCTTATGGTTAAACAAATTTCCAATCCATATTCCAAATATGTATTGATCGAAGTATATATTTCTATTGGTAATAGGTCTTGTAAAACCCGTGACTCGAGTCAGAGTTTTACGGGAGCGAACCAGTCGGTTCGAGTCGCATTAGCTTTATGGACCGTGAGCTGAGTTGAGGCCAGCTGTGAGTTATGAGCGATGAGGGTCATGTATGCTCAAGTATATGATAATAACGTAAAAAAGATGATGAAAAATGGGTTATCAAGTATATAGAGGTATGTAGTATTGATTGTTATTTTATTTGATCGTAGAATATTTTTAAGGCCGAATGACGAATTAGGACGCGATATAGGGAGTTTGAGTGGGTTATTAGTTATAGAACATATAATTTGGCTGTTGCTGTGTTCGTCTGATTTTACGGGATTTTTATCATATTTTTCTAGATTTTTTTAGAATTTATTGTGAACTAGTTATTATTTTAACTCGAATAGGAATCGAGTCAATACTTATTTACGAGTTTGCCATTGAGGGTATTTTTCTCCCTCCTGACACCTACCATCCCTAAACCCTCGCCGCCTTGTGCTCGTCGTTGCCGCCGCCGCTGTCAACGCCGCGCTGCCGCCGATCAACGCCACCCCGCTCTGCCGTGCCGTCGTCGTGCCGCCACGACCCACCCCAGCCACCGTCTAGCCGCCACGACGCCGGAATTGCCCCACAAGCCGCGACGCCCTCCCTCGTCGATTCGCCGCCGTCTAGGCCACGCCGCCGCCGCTGTGACCCCAACGACCACCCCCTCGCCGTTGCCAACATTTCCCCCATCATCCCGACCGCCGTCGAGGCTGGCCATAGCCCCGATCAGAGCATGCCGCCACCGTCGCCCATTTTCGACGTCGTTGCCGACAGCCATCGCCGCCCCGGCTACCCTGTTTGACACCACCATTTGACCAAGCTCGTCAAGCTGGTGCCGATAGACCCCCTGATTTCCCGTCCCGAAATATGGCTTGAAAACCGCCAGAATCCGCTGGAAAACTACCGACACTGGCCGGAAAACCGCCGGAACCGTCGAAAAATTGGATTCGTGGGAAATTTGCCAGATCATCCGCCGAACGCACCCGGTCCAATCTAATCGGACTTCGGACGCCGCTAGGGGCCGAATTCGAGTTTCGAGCAACGAAACGAAAACCCTAGCCGTCGCCGATTTTCGACGACACGAGGTATAATTTATTTTAACTTAATTATTTGAAAGTATTGATTATTAGAATTGCATGCTAGGATTGCTGAATTATGTGTTATAATAATATATATAAATGTAGAGTTGATTAAGGATAAAATGTGAAGTTTGTTTAATTGAGTGGTGTTAAAAATGGAGGCTAATAAACTAATTAGGGTAACTAGGTAATGATCATGATCTAATGCAAACTAGCCTAAGTAGACTTGCTAGAATTGATATAGGTTGATGTGTGTTGATTGATGCGTGATTGTGTTGATTGTGTGTGCATGCTATAGGATGTGTGATTCATCATGCAGGCGTTAGTTTTTAGCTTGATTGTGTAGGTACGATGTAGGAGCTCGCCGCCTAGGCGCGTGGACCCGTTTGGAGCTTCTACTATGTCCGTTTAAGACTCGTTCTCTGATTTATGCTATTCTATTATGTATTTGATTTATCATGTGCAGGACGAGTTAAGTGGCACTTTATCAGATCCCACTTAACTCGGGCCATTTAGCCAACGGTTCTTTTTAGGATTAATAACCCTCGAGGATGAGATCCCTCGAGTTTGTTTTCGAACTTCAGATCCAGCTCACATTGCCTTCGGGCCTATTGTATAAATCCCAACCCAGGCCTATATATATGTAGTTTTCGCATTTTCAGTGAGAGATGGAATGAAGGTTACTGACGGCCACGCCTTCAGATAGGGCGTGTGCTCGGAAGAGCGGGCTCTGGAGCTAGGGAGAACCCACTTCGTTCCCGAAGGATCCGGACAACTCCACCTTTGAGTTCCTCAAACCGGAGAAGTGTGGAGGTTTACGGGTACTGCAATGCAGCGTATGTCTAGACTTGTGGTTCAAAGGGTACTAAAGGCGACCGCCTGAGAGTGCTCGGCCTTCGTGCTCAAGGCCAGGAGTAATGTGGAAAGTGTAGAGGCCGAAAAGGAATGAGATTTGATGCCATAAGTGATAGAGAAATGGCCAACGTATGAGAATGAGAAAGAAAGGGGGACGCTATCGACCCGAGGGCGACGACTCCCGTATGTGCCCTGATGAGAGTTCTTGAGGAAGTACATGGTTTTCATTCAACAGGAGAGTTTGCTCTCCTGTGCCAGATTGATATTAGTTATTTTCCGGGCCGGTAACACTCGTTAGTGACGATTTTTCTATATATATGTAGGTGAGAAATGCGAGGGATGAAAGTTGTCAGGACTGCGGAGGAGCAGCACGGAACCGCGCACACATGTACCTGCCGCTTATAATCTATAATGATGGTGTGTTATTGCTACGTGAATGATAATTTTGATGTATTTGTTTAGATGAATTGCTTGTTATGAAACGAAAATGTAAATGTGAATGAGTAGGGAGCCTTGGAGTTCAAACTCGGCTCAGGTGAAAACAAATGAGATAATGATTGAATGCCATGGTAGATTGTTATGTTTTATCGTATTTTGATAAAATATTTATATACCGTTGTCGTGGACAAGTTGACCCTTATTGCACTTTTAGGGGAAACTCTGTCCGTTTTTCCGCAGTAGTATTTATTTTCTTTTGGTTTCTCATATATTATTTTGTCTTGTCTTTGCTTGCACGTCATGGCATGCACATAGGACCACATTAGAACCCAAGCATCCCATTCATGTCGTGCATGTTGCATCACTGTCCTCAGACGCCAAGAGTAGATCCGGGTCGGCTTAACCGAATCAAATAGATTAGCAAACGATTCGGTCGCTGGTGACACATCCAGGTCGGTTCAGGGGTGAACCGGAACGGGGTGTTACAGTAGTGGTATTAGAGCCAAACTCTTGGCATATGTTCTATGATACTAGTAGTGGTATCAGAGCTAGCACTTAGTTGATTAAGATAGTAGATGCATTACAGGTTACATGTGTGTCGAAGATACTTTGAGCTATTCCGACAGGTATTTTTCTGTTTTAATGTTTTTGATTGTAGATTTATTTCTTTACAAATCAGTGGTGTGACAGGGTGAACAGATCAGATCAGGAATTTGTAGCAGGATGGTGACACAGACCCGTCGAACGTAGATCAGGTACCCCTCGCCTCCAGTAGTCAGACAGGATAGTCCTGACCATGGTCACAGTGACACAACTTCCAGTCGACCTAGGACCACCATGCCACCAACAGAGACGCGTGTACCGGTATCAGTTAGTTGTCGTACAGAGAGCCATCGCCGAGACAGTCGACACGACAGTCACCGCAGTGGGAGTAGTCGACAGGAAAGGGATGCTGCGATAGCTAGGCTAGTTGAGGTTCAGATGCAAATGCAGCAGAATCAGGAAGAATTTAGGAGAGAGCTCAGACAGATAGCTCTATCAGTGGCTAGAGCAGAGAAGAGACCCAGCTGTGGATGAAGAGGCGCAAGGAGAGACAGTAGCGCCCATGGGCCCTCTGCCACCGCCTGCTCCTCCACCGCTGCAACAGGGAGCTTGCCACGCAACAGCTCCTCTGGTTGCCCCATTTCAAGCAAGGATGAGACAAGATGTCAGTGGACCCGTGATAGCAGGTAGTGGGCAGCTGCAGGGAGTGGAGCAGTTGGAGGTGACAGTGTACCAGTTGGTGCGGGACCACAGTTTCCCCGATATGAACAAGGAGAGGGATCAAATAGATCTGTAGACGTGAGGAGTTTAGAACTGTGGCAATATGAGAGGTTCGTAAAGAATGGCAGACGACCTTTCTTTGGGAAGTTGGATGCAGAGGAGCATTCCTATGGATATCGTCGGCCATAGGAGTGTTTGATAGTATGGCATGCCCCGTAGAACACAGAGTACGCGTTGTCATAGGAGCATTCCAAGACGAAACGAGGATATGGTGGAGTTTGGTGCAGAATTCTGTATTTACTCATCGCTAGCCTCAGGACATTACTTGGGAGGAATTCAGAGTGGAATTCGATGGAAAGTACTTTCCACCAGATGTTAGGAAAAGGAAGGAACGAGAGTTCCAGATTTTGAGGCAATGACATATGACAGTGGTACAGTATGAGACGAGGTTTAGAGTGTTGGAGAGATTTGTACCAGATTTGGTTCCGACAGAAGGAAGAAGAATAGAGCGCTTCTATGAAGGCCTCTATCATGAGATTCAGATGGCATACTTGGATAGGAAGTTTACTACCTTCGGTGATGTAGTGAGAGCTGCAGGTGAAGCAGAGAGGGTGATAGCTACCCGACCACGTCGAGATGTCGACCAAAGGCAACAACATCCGAGGCCATATCAGCCAAAGCAGGGGGCACAACACAGACGACGTGTAGATGAGCTAGTAGCCATGAGGGCCATGGATGGCCAGGTTCAGGGCAGCAAAGCCCTATTCTGTCAGAATTGCCAACGCCATCATTGGGGAGAGTGCAGAGTAGGCAAAAATATATGCTACAACTGCGGTCAGCCAGGGCACCGAGCCATAGAGTGCAGAGTAGGCACTAGGGTTTGTTACAACTGCAATCAGCCAGGACACAGGGCCGCAGAGTGCAGAGGAGGCCCTAGAGCCTATTACATTTGCGGTCAACTGGGACATAGGGCTGCAACGTGTCTGACTGGCCAAAGCCAGCAGTTTTGGAAAGCAAGATTGTATACTTACATGCCTATAATCCTCTCTTTCACGAAGTCTAACTTCTCAAACATGTCTGGTGGATGAATAATATAATAAACACTATTAGAATTCATTAAAAAAATTATAATTTGCTAAAAAACAAGCTTCATAGAAAGGGGAAAATGAAAATATTGAAATTAATACTAGATCTAACACAAGTAGACAACAATAGATCACTATTCAGCAAAAAAAAAGAATAAAGTTAAATGACAAGATAAAAAATGTAAGATTATTAAAAAATATAAGATAAAAAGTAAAATGGCAGGAAGATGATGAAAATAAAGAAGGCGACCTCTTCCACAAAATACCACAGTGGTGCCTTAGTCTGCATCTCCTCCACCAACGGCGACCTCTTCCACCTCCGAATAATCTTTGCCTCCACCTGCTTTGACACAAAAATAATAAAATCAATAGGATAAGAAGGGATTCATTTCTCATTATTATGAAGAAATGAACAACAAAAAAATTTCTCATTTTTCACAAAAAATTTTTCATTTTTGCCATCGCCCATCGCTGTCGTCGCCCATCACCTGCCGCCACCCATCGCTACTAGTCGCCGCCAGCCGCCAGTCGCCGCCCATCGCCACCTGTCACCAGTCACCACCCGTCACTAGTTGCCGCCCATCGCAAGTCACCGCCCGCCACCCGTCGCCCGTTGCCGCCCATCGTTGGTCGATGGTCGCTAGCCGCCACAACTCCCAAACCACCACCGCTCCTTCCCCCATTCCCATACCCTAATGGAAGCTCGAGTTGGCTTGACTTTTTCCTTTTATATGGGCTCGGGTCAAGTTTGGTTTACCGTGTTTTAAGTAATCAGACTCAAACTCGAAATTGTAAAAACCCAACTCGAACCGATTACAACCCGAATTGACTAAAATCATTAACGAGCCGGTCACGAGTTTTGGAAAACTCAATTTAGACTGGCCCATGAGCAGCCCTACCTTTTAGTTGCAAAAATATATTAAAGGTAATAAAAGGAAGAAGAAAGCGATTTAGTAACAATGATACTGTTATTAATGGTGAGGAGATATTTTAAAGAATTGACGATCACAAATTTCCCTAGTAGGGATTGAAGCGACGACTTCTAAATCAGGAACCAAGTTGTAAGGTGAAGCCCAAATTAAAAAGGGAACATTTGGAAAAAATATGAGACACTGAGGTAACGTATAGATAATTGATTTACAGAGGTATACCTCTAGCATATTAAAAAGGTTCTATTTAGTTCAATGACATTTTAGATGTGTGTTATTTTTAGATAAAGGCATAAGCACTGATATGAGATTGTGTGTCACTTAGGTGTCATACTAGGTGCCGGTGACATGATAACTCTATAAAAGAGTTATTATTCTTTGCATTTCATGTTAATTTTTGTCATGTTTCAAGTGATTTTTATTTCAATATTATTAGTTTAAAAGTTTATTAGATATTATTAAAAATGCAAGAACTTATTGTGATTTTAGTGTAAAAAACTAATTAATGTTGTTCTAACAAGGTATAAGAGTTAGAAGATGCTCCACAATGAATTCGGGGTAAAATTGGGCCAAAATTCATAACCAAGAATTTTGTAACAGAGAGCCGGACACCTAACCGCTAGGATTTAGAGTGATCAAGTGCTGGCATTTTGGTTAAGGAAATTTTATAACAGAGAGTTGAGTGCTCGAGTGCCAGGATTTAGAGCGCTCGAGCGCTGACAAACTTTTCAGCATTTCTAGACATTTTATGGTGGACCCCACTTAAAATATTTGGGTGGATCCTTTGTAAACTTAATTAGGGTTTTAACTACAAGGAACAACATTAGACGGCCAAGAGACAACACGAAAGACAAGAAGGAGCGATGAAGAAATTAGATCAAAAGAAGAAGACTCTTTCTCCAAAAAGTTTTTCTTTATTTTAATTTATTTTTCTTTGTAATTAAATGATGTCTTTCTTATCACAAATGAATTTCTTGAGTTCAATTGAATACTTTATGGACTAAATTATTTTCTAGGATTTTTAATGACACATAGTACATAAATTAATAAAGTTATGAATTTTTATCTATTTGATTGTAATGTTGGATCATCTATTTTATTCAATTCATTAATGTTATCATTAGACTGGCCACCTATTGTTAGATCTAGAGATTTGATCTTGTTTAGAGATTTGATCTTGTATAAATATAGAAAGATTAAATTTATCATTGATTAAAATAGCATTTGTTCATCTATTTTATGTGATTCACATATGAGATGGAAATATACTCATATGTCCTAGGTAACTATTAAGGGCAAAACTTAAAGTATCATTTTGCATACACAATTTCATAAAGATATATGAGTTAGGTGCGAGTGATAAGTTTATGGTGAATCGAGAGATGTCATAAATAATTAATTCGTGTGGTTAATAATACAAATGTGCAATTTATAGATATAAGTTATAACTTTAATCAAATAGAGCACTAAGTGAAATTGAAAATCCTAGGTTTGTCGTCCCGAAGTTAATATTTAATTTGAATATTGGATTTTTAATTAGTTTAGCTTTAATTTATAATTAAATTACTCTTTGAATTTGCTTTTATTTAAGTATAATTAATTAAATTAGTTTTAGTAATTGAAAATTTCTAGTAATAATTCCTCGTGGGAGGATACTTTTTTATCATTTTTATTACTTGATTCAGCACGTGCATTTGCGTTATAATTTACACATCATGACACTTAACTAATGAACATATATGTGAAGTCTTTACAATCGTAGGTGTTATATATATAATGTGGGTGGTATGAAACGCTTGTGTGATATGGATGATAGTGTTATAGGACAGTGCACCCTATTTTAGCTATGCATATTAGTGACAATGCTTAAATCGAGAAAAAAAACCAATGAATTGAGTCTTCTATGTGTGAAGATTGTGGGATTATTGGAAGTATGAAGACCAATGAAGTATAGAGACATGTATAGAGTCATTTCAAATGATTATTCAAATGCAATAGAGTATCAACATTTGAAGTGTCTTTGAATAATTTGGCTTTAGGACGTAGATGTAGTGAAGAAGTATATCAAAATGACTCATGTGTTCAACCATCTCAAAGTAGAAGTGGCAGAAAATTGTAAATCATGATTTTGTTAAAATGAACTTGAATATAAAAATAAAAGATATTTAAGCTATCTTTTATAAAGCTAGTTACAAGTATACTAACGCATCATGGAGAAAATGCCTAACATAATTTAACTGAAAAAATAGATGATTGAGTAATTTTCTCTTTATAGACATAATATATTTTTAAGGATGAAAATTCTTAAAGTGGGAGATTATAAAACCCTGAAACTAACTAGGTTATTTTATTTAAGGTTTTGTAAATCTTGGAACAAATCTTCAATATTATTTAATTAAATTCTTGCCTTCTAAATCTTGCCTAGTTAATTATTATTAGAAAAATAAGAATAATAATAAAATAAACATTGGGTAAACTAGGTTTTGCAAGTGGATAACGATTGTTGGGCATTAAAGGATATAGGGAAAGTTTAAGCAAGTAGGTACTAAGCATGTTAAAATCCTTTTGGGTGAATCTTCATGTTTTTTTACCGTCATCACCTATTCTTCTCCTCTACCTTCCTTCTTGTGTCAACTTTATTTACCTATTTACCTTTCTTCTTGCTTGATATCTTTTCTTTTCCCTCTCCTTGTTTTTTTCTCATTTTCATGCATGATAAAAATTAAAAATAAATCAACAAATTAATTTGTATGGTTTGTATTTTTCTGCATGCATGAATAGTTGAGCCACTATGTTAATTTATATATTATACTTAGACAACATATAAGAGAAAATCATGTTAGGTGCATATCCAATTAAGTAAGTTGGTAATTACATTATAGTGTTTGTTAATTCTTTTGGGATGTAAGAATCAGGTTTGTTATTAATTAACCGGCTAATATTTCTCTTGGCTATGTAGATAAGTATTAACATTATAAATTAAGACAAGAGGTTTATTAGAGAATAATATAATAATTGATTATATATAATGTCATATACAATATACACTTTAAATTAATTGTTGTGATATTAGTTACTTCATTATATTACATATATAGTACAACCATTATATAAGTATCAAACTTTTAAAATGCTATTAAACAAATAAGGTTATTAGTTTTATATCATGTTAATTCATCAACTTATAGTTATACTTTGCTACGGGAATGATAAATTAATTATAGTAAACTCATAAATTACTGAT
>JAURVB010009451.1:0-86955 GCA_033002965.1 Piper betle | reverse complement strand
TCATAATATATAAACATGCTAAATCATGTGAATATGAGTCTAAACTAATATAGGGGTTCTCCAATTACCAAAAACGGTGCAAGAATAGACGAAAACAGTCCAAAAATGATTGAACCAGGTCAACTGAGATGAATCGAACCGAGGTGGGCCTATTTAACTTGGTCTGGTTTAAATAAACTACTGGGCTGGGTCGGCTAGGCCGGCTTGGACTGATGGACATGGACACGGGCTCGACTGGAGAACTCGGGCACGACTGCAAACACGAATGCTAGCAGGCAGACTTGAACGTGGACATGCGAAAGCAAACATAGGCAAACAGGGCCAAATGGGAGGCCGGTGCCCTTCTCCGAACGTCACTCGCAGCGTGGCTAGGGATGTCGTTGGTTGAGATCAATGACCATGGCGACAAGGATCATGATGGAGTTAGCGGTTGGCAGAGTTCGGTCGTAGGTTGGCCGAAAAACAAACGGAAAGGAGTGATATCACCATTGCCAATCTGTGGCCACGACGATGGTCATGGGCAGAGGTGACGGAATCGGCAGCGCACCGATCCGATTTTGGGGCCGAATCGGTCGGCCCCGAATCGGAGCCGAACTCGCCCTATTCACCCGGATTCCGACCAGAGTTGACTCCGATTCGGAATCGGGGTGAATCGGGAAGAATCCAGTTTTAGTAGAGTACTAAAATACCCTAGGTATGATATTTATTATATTATTTAAGCATGGGTAAAATGGTAATTTTGATTCCAAAACCTAACCCACTCCGCCGCTGCTCGTCCACCCTCTGCCGCGAGTCCGCCTCCGCGCGTGCGTCCCCGACTCCGGGCTCGCCACCGATCGGGCTGCCGACCTCACCTCCGACCTCGCAACGTCGCCGCCGACGTGGTGGCCGGACCGAATCGGCGTGTGACGCACGAATCGCCGCGGATTGTTCCTCCGACTGGGCTACCGACATTGCCGCAGCCTCACAACCGCGCTCCGACATGTGGCCGGCTGACAGTGCAGTGGCATGAGACTCGCCACCGACCGGGCGCTGAGCCGCGCCTGGTCAGTGGCATTCTCGTGATTAAAACTTGACTCGTGTCTGACTCGGTCCAAAAATAATGACTAACTCTAAATAATTCAAAACAAATCTTAAAAAATATTATAAAGTATAATATATACAATAGTATTAAAATGACATCAATATCTACTTTATATATGTATGTTAAGTGAAGTTGTCAAATATTATATATAACCGATTTGGACCTATTACACTGATTCGCTAGCTGAACCGATTCCCCTGAAGGTATTGGGCAGGTTTCGATTCCGATTTCGACTCCCCTCGAAAACCGATTCCAGATCCCGATCCCGGATTTGTGCAACCATGGTCATGGGTGGTTCCCAAAGATCGGCCATTGGAGGAGAAAGCTTCATACGGGTTGACTGTTGGTCGTGCCAGCTACTGTGGCTTGCCGAAGAATGGTCGAAAAACGACAAAAAACGTTGTCGGCCAGGGTGTGAGTCGCAGGCAGCAATCGCTGCCATGGTAGAGGTCGGTGTCGGTCAAAAAAGGAAGATCTCGGTGAGGGAAAGTTGTAGGGGTGGTCGGCTTTGTCGGCGAACACTTGCCAGTGCCAGAAAATAGTTCGAAAGGTGGCGGCGACACTGATGAACAGTGACAAAAACTAGGTCACCAATGGCAACTACGGGGGCATCAGATGGCGGCGATGACGGTGCACAGCACCGGATAAGCTGGCCTCACATGGTGGTCACGGCCGTATCAATCCGAAGTAGGCGGACGAGAGCCGGCGGGTCTTGCCGGTGGCAGCCAAAGTGGGTGGCAGGGGGCAATGGTGGAAAACTCAGGAAATGGCGCAGGAAAATCTATGTAAAAAGGTCAACATGGCGAGAGCCAGAGGCTGACACGAAGGCTTAGATCATCGCACGTTGCGTGATTTGAAAGTTAGACAACTCATGGCCTAGTGGGGCCCACCTATAGGTATATACAATATATATATATATATATATATATATATGGATGAAAAGCTTGGATTGAGATTGTCCAAAGTCGAAACTAACTCGAGACCTACAAAGTGGCTCTATAGACATGAATTGACGTAAAAAGCTAAATAGGCATTGAACCTTGAACTCAATCATGCTGGGCCTAGAGAGGCACAATCCGGTGATTTGAAATCCCTATGCTACATGTAAATAAAATATCTTGAAAATCTTAAATAGATACTATGCAAAGGCCTAGATCTAGGTCTAAAACCCTCATTAACTTATAAAAAAATTATTTGTATACCTTTTGTATACACTGATAAATCATACTCTTCTATATCATAACTGAAACTATCATCTACATATAGAGTATGCTTAGCCTCTATAACATGCCCATACGGCCATCTCTGCCCCATACTCATGGTCTAAAAATTGGTCTAACTCGAGTTTGTTTGAACCAACTTGAAACTAACCCCAACTAGGCAAAACTAAAATCAGGTAAAACCCTAACTTAAAATTGAAGTTTTACAATATCAATGAATGTGCCGCTAATCCACTCGATTTGCTCCCAACCGATTCAAAATAAATCCTAATTATAATAGAAATCAAAATGAATTGTAATTACAATAGAAAAGTATTAAATGATTTAAAACAATCTTAATTATAATAGACAAGTAATATTTTTACTAATAAAAAATAAAAGGATAATATTGAAAAATAATTAGATGACATGTGGCAAAACAAATCCTAATTATAATAGAAAACTACTGAAGAATTCAAAATAAATCCTAATGACAATAAAAAGTAATTTTTTTACTAATAAAAAATAAAGAGTAATACTATAAAATAATTAGATGACATCTGCTAGAATATGTGGCAGAATATATCTTAATTAAAATAAAATAGAAATGATCCACCAGGCCACTTCTTTGAGAAATTCCCGGCTAACACGGTTTTCAGCAGGTGTTGATCAGGGATGATAGTCTGCCATAATAAAAGAATGCATTTTTGCAAAATGCCAATGTTTAATGAGGGATCAACAACTGCCTCATTTTAATTGGTTAATTAAATATAAAAAATAAGATAAATCCATATTTGATAATCTGCTTGATGCAATCTTTGTTTTTTATTTTAAAACATAAGAGTTTAGATATATTTGCATAATAAATACTTGATAAGATCAGACAAATCCAGATTAGATTTATCTGCTTGATGCATTCTTTGTTTTGTTACTAAAAACGTAGAGTTTAGGTATACGTGCTTGATAAATACTTGACAAGATCAGATGCTAGATATACGGGCTTGATAAATTCTTGATAAATACTTGATAAGATAAGATATGTAAATTACCAAACAAACCGGCAGATCATAGGTAAATAATTAGTTAGTGCAACTAATAAATACCTGAGATAACAGATATTTAATTTATACTTCTGAAATATAGTGGATTTTTTAGTTGAGAAGATATTTTCAAATTTATAATTTAATTGATTAAGAAGATCATTCTATATTATTAAAGCGTTGATTAAATAAAAAAGACGAATGCTCCAAATTTTAATTGATTTAAATAAAAATTATCACTCCATCTCTACAATTTATTATTTGAAAAACTAAAATATATTGAAAAATGTATATTTTGAGTGTGCAAATTAATTGACTATTTAATTTAGATTTTTACAAAAATAATTCCGAATTTGTGATTGAACTAATTTAAAAAATTTTCAGATTTATATGTAGGTTTTATATTATGTGTTAGGTTATATTATGAGTTGGGTTAATAATTAGAATATAATAATTTTTAAAAAATGATAAACTCTAGTATAAAATCGAGCAGAGTGCGCCCCCACAATGTGTATGAATATTTTAATAATAAATAAATTTTAAAATGATAATATATTAATAATAGAAAATATCAAAGTCTAGAATAAGAGATGATAGAATATAAAATTAAATTTAATCCAGTTGAAAGTTTAATATTAATATGATATATATTACTTCAAAATTTTAGATTGATAGTGGGTCAGTACATAATGTATAATAATAATAATAATAATATAATTTTAATAAAGCAATAGAAAATATTTATTTAAAATTATAATCACCATATAGAAAAAATAGATAAAAATTTGTGCATCGCGTCCTTAATATGTTAATATGTACATGCAGTTGAAGTTGGCCATATCAATTAATTTTTACAGTATTGCACTGTGTAGTGTAACTATATTTATCGAGTTGCTTCTAATATTAATTCATTCATGTTTTTTTCTTTATTCAATGAACTCCTATGAAATACATCAGTAGAAGTGATCTAAAATTTAAGAATATTATAATAACCAAATTTCCATGTTGTAAATACCAATATATTTAAAAATAAATCATAAGCTAGCTCATAAACTGGTTGGCCATTAATAACACTGAAGTTTCTCTTTTGAACAGTGGTCATGATAATTAAATATAAAATAAATCAAATGGTTGTTGATAAATAAAAGAATTAATGGGAATAAAGCCGGGTTGTAGGAATTGCCAATTTCGAATCGGAATCGGCCGATTCCACTCGGATCGGAGAAAAACCGATTCAAAACCCATGGAATCGGTTTTCATCCAATCGGTCCGTGAATTGGCCGATTTGAGCCGATTCGGAATCGGCCCAAATCGGCCAATTCCGGGCGCAGGGGCAGGGTGTGGCGGGGTAGGGCGGTAACGGTGGGGAGGGATAGGGCAGGGCTGGCAGGGGGAGGTAGGGCGCAGCAGGCGAGGGCAGGGCGGGGGCGGGTCTAAGGGGAGGGGCGGCGGGGCACGGCGGGGGAGGCGGGAGCGGCGGGCGCAAGGCGAGGCACGGCGAGCGAGGGCGGGGCGGGCGAGGGTGGGGTGTTAAGTGTTTAAAATATCCAATATTTACCTAGGTTTTTTATATGATTTTGTACTTTTTAGGTATAAATATTATTAATTAGGTGATATTTTTCGTTATATTCTAGTTAATTGATATTTTATTAGATATGCTTAATTTTGGTGTTTCAATGCAGAAAAAGATGAATAAATTAAGTTTTGGATTTGATTGGTCATGACAATTGGCCCCACCCAATGGCTATAATTTATGGTGTTCAATGGAATCGAACAGTTAAAAACTTAAAGTGATATTATAATTAATTAGACTACGTCAATTTGTGAATCCTCTCGTCGAATTTTTGTATCTCCACTTCTATATAAATGAGTGATCATTTGTTGTTGATCATATCTTATCTCTTGGCTTTGAAATGTAGTGAAAGAAGTAGTTTTAGTTTTTGTAATTTTTTTTTCTTTCATAATAAAAAGTAGTTTCTTCTTTATATTGGTTTCTATTTTTATTATGGAGTAGTCTTTTATTTCGTTCTAGAGAAGAGTGGAATTTAACATGATTTAATTGAATTTATTTCAAGCTTTTATTCTTTTATTCAATCGAAATGTTTGAATTGTCATATTCTTAATGATAAGAATAGATTGATCACCTATTTTTTAGATCACGAGGTTTAATTAGATTTCGGGAGAAATTAATTAGATTAGTCATTGGTAATTTATCATATGACGAGTCTTTTGACTTGTTTGTTATTGTGGTCGAAAGATACATAATACCGTATGCGATTGTAAGACAATTCTTAATTCATTATTTTGTTAATTAATCAATTATCACCTCGAGGTAGAAATTGAGGTAAAATAACAGAAGCATGAAGGAGTGGGAACCACCATGTTATATAATTATCCTAGATCGACAATCCGAGGGAATAAAAGATAAGAGTAAGATTTGATGAAGATTAAATTCATGTAGGAAATTCGACTCTAGAACGAGTTTTATAATTTTAACTTCGCTTTTAATTTAAAGTTATTACTTAGATTTAGTTAAGTTAATTATTTTTGTTTTGCTCCTAATTTTATTTTCTTTAATTAATTATAGGAAATTCATCTCTATGTGGGATGATACTCGATTTTATCATTATATTACTTGTTTCGACGGTGTATACTTGCACGTCATTGAAAATATTTGAACACGGGGCGGGTCTTGGGGGAGGGGGGTGCGGCAGCGATGGCGACGGGGAAGGAGGGCGGATGCGGGAGAGAAAGGGCGAAGGAAAGAAATAACACTCAATGGCATTCTCGTAATTAAAACTTGACTCGTGTCCAACTTGAGTCAAAAATAATAACTAACTCTAAATAATTTAAAAAAAATTTAAAAATTAAAAAATATCATAAAATATAATACACACAATAATATCAAAATGACATCAATATCTAATTTTTATATATTTATGTTATGAGTTGTCAAATTATTATATATGAACCGATGTGGACCTATTTAGATCGATTCAACTGAACTGATTCCTGTCTGATTTAGATCGATTCCGATTCCAAATCTGACTCCCTCGAAAACCGATTCCGATTCTGATTTATGCAACCATGGAATAAAATAAGATTATACTCAATTATAATTAAAAAATATATAGAATCAACTTCGTTCTCTAGTAAGATTATATTTTAAAATCGTTACTTTTTACTTCAATATATTATATAGGAGTCACAATGAATTTATAGGAGTCATATAAAAATTTCAAAACATATGTAAATTAAAACTAAAAATATTTAAATTGGAAGTTGCTTAGGACTAATTATTTAGAATAAAATAATTTATACAATATTTAAAAATATCTTTCTGTCAATAAATTAAGATATACTATTTAATAGGTATATAACTAAGCCTCAAACTGATTAATATATAAACCCTTCCAAAGCTTAAAACAAAATATCGAAATTGAAGTTGAATATAATTTTAAAATATAAATAAAACTCAAACAAAATTAATAATTGTGCTAATATGAATTTTAGTCAAACGTGTGAATATTTATAATTAGTATATCCTGATTTTAAAAAGTACAGTCAAATAAAAATGTAACACACCGTGCAATGCAACAATATTTTAATAAAAAAGTTAAGTAGTTAGAACAAAAATTGAGAGAATAATAATTATTTAAAAACATAATCAACATATAAAAAAATTACGCAACCCCAGGCTGGCCGCAGGTGTACAGCTTTGTGTATTTGAGGAAGTGTTGCACAAAGAGAAGCGGACAAGATGATTAAGATATATGAGGCGTTGTAGGTACGAATCATGAGTAACTCTAGTGTTGACATGAATAAATGAATAATGAGCGTGTGGAACATGCCATAAAGGTTCAAGCACGGCGAAGACCCTGCTTCAAGTCCTTGGCTACAAATGTAGTAAACTTGTAATTTTGTACTATCATCTTGTGGTCTTCTTGTGTCCTTGAGTGGAAATGGAGATAATAAATTTATCATCCCCGGCGCAATACACGGTGTAGTTTTATAAAATAAAAATAAAAAAATTGGACACTGTACCCATGTCCAAAATGCACAATTTTGTATATAGGTAATGGTGGTCATGATGGGGTAAGAGAATTTAATAAAGGGACTCGTTGAACCTAGGGAATACCTATACATGAATAGATGTGAGAATTTAACTGAGGAACTCGTTGAAGCATATATATATATAGGAGGAGGGGGTTAGGGAGAAAAAGGAGTCCACTCCTTGCCTCCTCTCTCGTGCCTTTCCATTGTGGTGTAAGTATTTCATACTTCTTCTTAGTTTCTTTTCCATTAGAACTCTTACATGCATAGTTGCAACGCATATATTCATTAGAAATACCTTGCTAAGTTGCTGGAACTTTTGGTATAAATTGCAATAGGTCTTTGGGTGTTGAGATATTGTATGGTTGCAAATTAGATGGCAGATATGAAATTCACATTTGACTAGTCTCAAGAAACCCTATTTCACGTTTGACTAGTCTCAAGAAACCCTATTTTTTTAGCCGCACTGTTCAAAATCTAATAATGGACATGTCAGAATGGAACAGACAGTCTATAAATAAATATCGGCCAATAGGGGGTACGATGGAATGGACCTATCGGCTCAACCTAATACAGTGGTACGGTGGAATGGACCCATCGGCCAATAGGGGGTACGGTAGAATGGACCCATCGGCTCAACCTAATAAGTGGTATGGTGGAATGGACCCATCGGCCAATAGGGGGTACGGTGGAATGGACCCATCGGCTCAACCTAATAAGTGGTACGGTGGAATGGACCCATCGGCCAATAGCAGGTACGGTGGAATGGACCCATCAGCTCAACCTAATACAGGGGTACGGTGGAATGGACCCATCGGCCAATAGGGGGTACGATGGAATGGACCCATCGGCCAATAGGGGGTACGATGGAATGGACCCATCGGCCAAACATAATAGGGGGTATGATGGAATGAACCAATCGGCCAATAAGGGGGCACGATGGACTGACCCATCGGCCCAATATTTTATAGTGGCACGGTGGACTAACCCATCAGCCAATAGAACTACAACATAATAGGGGTACGATGGAATGAACCTATCGGCCAATAGGGGGCACGATGGACTGACCCATTGGCCCAATATTTTATAGTGGCACAGTGGACTAACCCATCAGCCAATAGAACTACAATATAATAGGGGTACGATGGAATGAACCCATCGGCTAATAGGAGGCACGATGGACTGACCCATTGGCCCAATATTTTATAGTGGCACGGTGAACTAACCCATCAGCCAATAGAACTACATCGAGCTTGATCCCGACATGGGTATGTAGGCCAATCAAGATTGTTTGATTTCAGCTCAAATAAGGTAGAATAAAAGTATGATAGGATAGTTAGGTTAGGAGAATGGGTAATAAATGAGACTTCTTTTTATTTTGTTTTGAGTTATAAATGTGGCTATGGGAAATAGTCTAAGACTGTGGGAACCATTATTTTATAACTTATTACTCGGCATTTAGTAGTTTTATTTTGGTAACACCTGGCCAGCTAGGCTCACAATGTTGTGAAAAATGGCCGGGTCGAATCACGGAGAAAACCTCAATAATATTGTTTAAAATTTTTAAATCATGGAGGAATATTCCCATTTATTTTTCGGCCATGGAGAGTATGTAGTATTGTGACTTTCCTGGTCCATCCCATATATGGGTGAAAACATGAAAAGAATTTTGTTGTGATGCACTGTCGTGTTTTGGTAGCGTATGCAGCGTTTTTTTATTTTTGGCCATTGGATCAAAATCCAATGGCCCAAATCTAGTTTTCCCGTTTTTCCCCCTCCCCCATTTTCTCTTGCGCGGGCAGCATTTCCCCCCACCCGCCGGATTCCGTCGCCCCTCGACCCCTCATTGGCCCCCTGGCCCTACCCCCGCCTGCAGTCGCAGACCACCCCTGCGTTTCCCCCTCAACCTCCCCCACTCCCCCCATGCCCGAGCAAGCTGCGGCCCCCCGCCCCTGCACGGAGCTGCAGCCCTCCCGCCCTCGCCCGGCGCAGTGCGCCCCGCCCTCCCCCCCCCCAACCGCCCTCCCGCTTGAAGCTACGGTCCCCCTCGGCCCTGCCCGCAATCACACCCCCTGCACCGCAACCTGTCCCCACCCCCTCCGCGGGTGGCTGCCGGAGAGGTCGCCGGCGGTGGGGTATAGTTTCGTAATAAAAACTTGACTCGATCCCGACTCAAGTCAAGTTTTTATTACAAAATAAATATTAAAAAAATAAAATAATTTCGTAATAAAAACTTGACTCAGTCTCGACTCGAGTCAATATTTTGAAATAATTTTTTTAAGAAAATAAAATATTGTTGTAATATTGATTCGAGTCAGGACTGAGTCAAGTTTCTATTACGAAATAAAATTTTAAAACAATAAAATAATTTCATAATAAAAACTTGACTCGATCCCGTGAAACTCGGGTTAATATTATAAAATAAATTTTAAAAAAATAAACCAATTTTGTAATAAAAACTTGACTCGATCCCACGCTGATTTCTACCAATAATCGAGTCAAGTTTTTATTACAAAATTAGTAGCTGCGATAGGGGGTTGGAAGTGGCGGCCGGGGGCAGGGAACAATGGGGTGCGATGGTAGGCAAAGGCCGGGGGAGGGCGCTGGCGGGGCAAGGGGGTGGCAGGGGTCATTGCGGCGGGCGAGGGGGCCACGGTGGGGGCGCCGTTGGCTGGGGGGCTGGGATGGGTGGGCAATCCGGCGAACCGCTACGAACAAGCAGGCGAGCGGGTCTGGGACGGGTCTGAGCAGGCCTCGGATCAGGTTTGGGGCAGTGAAAATTGGGTCACTGGATTTCAATCCAGTAGCCCAGATTTGGTAGCGCATAATGCATTGCCAAAAGTGGGCAGCGCACCATAGTGCTGCCCTACTCATCAATATTTCAACTATTACAGGCCAGGTTGCAACTGTACAAAGCTGCTTAGGAGACTTGGAATTGCTGTAGTCAATGGGTTTCGGTAATTAGGTGTAGACCCAAAAACACTATATTTGGGTTCAATCATATCGACAGTTCTGCCTCAAGGGTTCGTGTATTTATTCGTACCCATTTAATTTCAGGTCCCGGTTCGTCGCAAAGGGCCCGAATTCAAAAAATATTTATTTAATTTTTGCTTTAATTTTTGTTTTTCTTTATATTAATTGAATTTAAAATTCATCTTTTAAAATATACTGTATTTTTATTATGTGAAGAAAAATAGATTTTTTTATACTGCCATATGACCGGAGAATCATATCTAATTATAAAAAGTGGGAATTTAATTATAATAAAAATTTCCTACCAGATTATTATTTTCTAAAATAAAAAAATTGTTTGTTGGCAGCCGACCTTGAACCGTGCTAGGATCCGACAACACCGACCCAAAGGCTAGATCTAGCTAGAATAGAATTGGCTCAAACTATTGCCAAAACTACCCGATTATGGTCATATCAGGTTGTTGGGCCAAACTCTTGCCAGCTTCTGGTCGGATCTAACCAGAACAAGTCAGCGACTGAATAGACTGGGCCGACCTCCCACACTTTTTGCTTCAAAAAAATTAATTTGAAGGTAATTTTATCATTATAATAAAATTTCCTATTTTTTGTAATTAAGCTTAATTTTTTAACCTTCTGGTAATATAAAAAATTCTTTTTTTTGGAAAAACCTCTTCTATTATAAATAAGTGGTAAAAAGCTTTTTCTAGTAAATTAAGCAAGATGTCGCATGTTATGTGTGACTTATATAATATATAAATTTTAATTTTATATATAAACCCTTGTCAATAATGATGATAATTTTATAGATAAACTTTTGTTCATTAATGATGAGATAAACTATAATAAGTTAGTACATTAAATATATATTTTGATTAAATTTAAAGATATATCCGATTAAAGAGGTAATTTAATTTATTAATTTATATTTTTATTGTATTTTGATCGATTAAATCTCCTATTTTTCATCAGAGACCGACATTGAATTTTTTTATTAATAAGAGTAAATATGAATAATTATTATAAGATTTCTAAATTTTTGTTTATTCTGGTCTAAGTATATAGTATATTTGTGATATTTATAGTATATTTATTATGGGTTCGATCATGGTTCATGTCTATATATAAAAAGGTGCTTACATATTTGGGTTTGAATTTGAGTCCTCGGGTCTGACCCAAACCCGACCCATTGGTACCGCTACCTAGGTAATGTAAAATTTTGGAGCCAACGTGTGAGAGAGATTTAAAGGAGCTTTGAGCCTTCCCACTTTATAGATCTGAAGAACACGAATATAATTTTGTGAATCCATTAGTCTTGGAAAAAATAGGAACCCATCAGAGGCAAAATTTTGAAGCTTTTGTGGCAACTCATAAAATTTTAAAAGATAATTACATGTAGATCTGGGCACAAGTAAAGCTAGCACGCTCTACTCAACTCAACTAGAACTCGATTAATTTTAAAATCGATCTTAAAAAAATCCACCCAACTCAATTATAATAGAGTCGGTTTCAAGTTATATCAAACTCAACTCGATTTGACTCGAAAAACTCGACTCGGCTTAAAACTGGACTTGAATCAATTTGTCTAATACAAAGCTTAAAAAAATTTTCTTTAACAATACATAAATAATATAATATTAAAAATGATAATTTGGTATAAAAATAATTAAATCGAAACAATCTAATAATTATTATATGGTTTTTAATTATGAAGAATATCATTTATATTTTTATAAAAAATAAAAATAAAAATATTGCATTATAAAGAATAAACTAGATATTCAAGTTTATGGTGATGAAACTCGAACAAGATTGATGTTCAACTCAAACTTGATTAAGCTCAACTCGAGCTCAAATAACTTAAAACCTTATTTATTTATTAAATAAATTGAATTTGAGTTTGACAAAATTGGGCTATGCTCGCACGAGCCCAGCCCTGATGACAGGCCAAACACAGAACCTTAATGGCCTTACTATGCAACGAGTTTGTGCCTTGGAGACATCAGAATACGAAACGCCGTCTCTATCATCTGGAGCAATAGACGTTCATTAAGTGGTAAGTATACTCCATCTTGTTTGTGAAAAGGCTAACCAGTCCAAGGTTTAGCTTCCATTTGGTGATCTGGGCAATTGGTTTATTTCGTGCAATATTCCTCATTGGAGTGAAGTATAATGTGATTTATAATTGGCATGTGCGTTTGATGAATTGTATAATCCTCAAGCTAGTTGTACTTAGAGCTGTATAATCTTACCACCGGTGTAGTTTAAACTTGAGCTATTTGGATTTACTCTTCACTTTTCGGGGCTGTACACATTACAATTTTGTGTGCGTTTTACTTGTTTGATGTTTTGCTTCATTACACTGCAATGAAATTCTAGGGTTGCCCCTTAGATTGATCTTTGTTTACATAAAAAGATAGTTAGGTGGGGGTGACTCTTGTTGCCTGTTAAGTGTTTAAAGTATATAATATTTACCTATATTTTTAATACAATTTAGTACTTTTCGGGTATAAATATTATTAATTAGGTGATATTTCTTGTTTTATTCTAATTAATTAATATTTTATGAGATATACTTAATTTTGAAGTTTTAATATAGAAAAAGATTAAACAAATTAAGCTTTAGAATTGAAAAGTTATGGTTACCCAATGGTTACTACAAGGAGTTCACAAAGCTCGATGAGGATGGATCCACACTGCTTTGGTTGTATTTGAGTATGTCGAAAAGTTGGAAATTTGAATGGACATCATAATTAATTTGAATACATTGATTTATAAGAAACCTCCATCAATTCATATATCCTTTAGTCATCTCATCTTTTTATAAAATGGTGGTTATTTGTTGTTTGAGATATCTCAACTTTTGGCTTAGAAGTACTTATAGTTTTTGTAATTTTTTTCTTTTAATATTGAAAAGTAGTTTTTTCTATAATGTTTTCTATTTTTATTATAAAGTAATCGTGTATTTTCTTCCAGAGAAGAATAGAACTTAACATGATTTAATTGAAGTCATTTAACTTCTACTCTTTTATTCAATCGGATTGTTTGAATTATGATGATTTTAATGCTAAGAATGGATTGATTGTCTATTTCTTAGACTCATGAGGTTTAATTAAATTTTGGGAGAAATTAATTAGATTAGTCATTGATAATTTATCATACGATTTATGTCGTTGTGGTCGGGAATACACAACACCGTACGCGATTATAAGGCTGGTCGGGAGATACACAACACCTGGTTGGGAGATACATAACACCGCATGCGATTGTAAGGCAAATCTTAATGCGTTATTTTGTTGATTAATTAATTATCACAGGGAAGTAGAAGTTGAGACAAAATAATAGAAGCATGAAGGAGCGGGAGCCACCATGTCATGTAATTATCCTAAATTGACAATTCGAGGGAATAAAAGATAAGAGTAAGATTTGATGAATATTAAATTCATGTTAAAGGAAATTCGATTCTAGAACGATTTTTATTATTATAATTCTTTCCTTAATTTAAAGTTATTACTTAGATTTTTTGAAGTCGATTGTTTCAGTTTTGTTTTTAATTTAATTTTCTTTAATTAATTTAAGAAAATTCATCTCTCTGTGGGACGATACTCGATTTGATCATTATATTACTTGTTTCAACTGTGTATACTTGCAAGTCATTGAAATTATTCGAACATTGCCTTAACAAAGAAAATTGGTAAACCCCTTTTTTTAGTTTTTTTTTAAAAGATTAGGCAAAGTTCTTTCCATTTCCATTCACAGAATATGATAACAAGAGCTGTTTTTCACACACAAAATTCCTAACAATTGACAATTTCATAAAAATACAGCCTAATGAAGAAGCATAACATTTATAACAACTTTATCAAAGATAAACACAAACATGTAACAGGACCATATGGTGTTTGTACGTATGAGAGAGATATATATTTAATAACGCAGAAAAGCGGTTCGAGCTGCATGAACATCATGCAACACATCCGTTGTTGTTGGACGTTCATGGGGTGACATCATTGTACAAGCTATTCCAACTTGAAGAATCGACATAAAGCATTCCTTTGCAGCCCCATGGTTGTGAGCCTCATCAATGGGAAAGATTTTAGGATCTACAACCTCCATAACTTGCTCAGGAAAAGCATGCTTCACATATTCATGAATGCTTGCTCCTTTCAGTGAAACCTCATCAGTTGGCCTCTTTCCAGTAAACAACTCTAGCAGAACAACTCCATAACTATACACATCTCCCCTTGTGGATATCTTACCTCCTATACCATACTCTGCAAGTTAACATCTAATTATTAATACCAATCAACAAGATGGAGGGAAATAGAAA
This sequence comes from Piper betle, assembly GCA_033002965.1. NCBI lineage: Eukaryota > Viridiplantae > Streptophyta > Magnoliopsida > Piperales > Piperaceae > Piper > Piper betle. The sequence goes on along the minus strand of JAURVB010009451.1, from coordinate 72,279 downwards.
AAAACAATAAGGAAAAATATGTTGAGAAGAAATATGGATTACCTGGAGGAACATACCCAATGGTTCCCTTGATTGCCAATGAGCTACTTCCACCTTGGGATAGATTGCTTGAATCTACACTGACAAACTTAACCAATCCAAAATCACCAACATGTGCTACCATTTCATCATCTAGAAGAATATTGCTTGGCTTTAGGTCACAATGAATGATTGAATCATGGCACTGATTATGAAGATAATCCAGTGCTGAAGCTACATCAACAGCCACATTTAGTCTTTGAACTAGATTCAGATGTTCAACTGTTTGCTCTCTGTTGTGGGATTTATATAGCCAAGTCTCCAAGCTCCCGTTAGGAATAAACTCAAACACCAAAGCTTTGAAGTCATTGCCTCGATGGTCTATACTTGAACAGGATGTTATGATCTTCACAAGGTTGCGATGCTTGATTTGTCTTAAGGCTTTGCATTCTGCATTGAATGTCTTTGCAGCTCCATGCAATTGAAGGTTTAACACCTTGATCGCAACATCAATGGTTTCGTTATGTTCAAGTGCCCCTTTATACACTCTCCCATATCTTCCCACCCCTACCAAACTCTCAAATGAGAATCCATTGGTTGCCTCCACCAAATTCTGGTATGAGATTCTTGGATGACTCTCCCCAAGAATGGGTGTAGAAGTTTGCTCCTTCCTTGATTTTTTCTCCTGTAATATATACCCATGAAGCACAAGAGGGTGATGAAAATGAATGAGCTGGAGAGCAATGGGATTATCACATGCAAAATTTTGGACCTCTTTTTCCCATAGATTTCTGTTGAACATTCATGTAAACGAAGAAGCACAGGACCCCCACAGAGCAGTCTATTCCCCTTTAAGTCTACTCCACTTGTATTTTGAAAGACTCCCTTATCAGGAATAGCTCCCTCGAAGTTATTGAATGACAAGTTAAGGAGCTTTAATGATCTCAGTTCTCCAAGAAAACCAGGGACGGGACCAGACAGATTGTTTTGTGAAAGGTCTATTTCTTGGAGGCTTGTCATGGTCTCTAGTGCCACAGGAATGCTTCCTTGGAGGAAATTACCTTGTAGATAGAGGCCCTCCAAACTCGTGCAAGATCCTAATGAGTTAGGAATCTTGCCCGTTAATCTATTGTTGTAGGCATAAAGAAACCCCAAATTCTTCAAATTTGAAATATCTCATTGGTAGTGATCCACTTAGAAAATTGTCAGAAATATCTAGAAAAATGGACAAAGAAGAAATTGTGAAAAGCTCTTTGGGTATGCTACCATTAAGGTTATTTTCTGATATTTGCAACGTAAGTAGTTTATGGCAGTTTCCTACGCTAGATGGTATGCTACCCTCTAAATTGTTCCCAGATAGGTACAGTTTAAGCAAGTAGCTTCCGTTGCAAATTGATGGTGGAATTACTCCATGAAGCTTATTTACAGATAAGCCAAGTATTTCCAACTGGGAAAGCATCCCAATTCCAAGCGGAATATTACCTGTCAATAAATTGTCTTGTAAATTGAGGTATTGTAATCCTACTAAATTGCCAATATCTGTGGGTAGGTCGCCGTAAAATGCATTTGCTGACAAGTCTAGCACTACTAATTGAGAGAAAGATTGGATATGGATGACAGACGACCTCTAAAAGAGTTTTCACGCATACCCAGGTAACTTAACTGAGAACAATTTGCCAAAGAATCAAGGAAACCCAAATCCTCATCATCTCCAAAGCGATTAGTACCAAGCATCAAGTTTGTGAGATATCTCAAGCTCCCTATATTTGGAGGGACTTTGCCACCAAACCTGTTATCAATAATTTGGAACATTTTCAGCTGGGAAGCATTGGACAATGACACTGGAAGAGAGCCTACAAAGTGGTTGTATGATGCAAGAAAAACCTCAAGATTAGGCAGAGTCAGTCCCATGTTCATGGGAAGGTTTCCTTGGAGTTGATTTGTGGTGAGGGCAATGTACTCCAAGGAGGAAAGGTTATAAATAGAAAGGGGTATTGTTCCGATAAGAGAGTTCCTTGAAAGAACGAGTCCTCTTAAACCTTTCATTCTTCCAACGCTAGGGGGATTTGGCCGGTTAATTTGTTAGCTGAAAGACCCAGATACCGAAGAGTGGAGAGGTTACCAATGGAGGGTGGTATATTCCCATCAAAACTATTATTGCTAAAATCCATCACAAGAAGCTTTGGGAAGGTGGTGAGTTGAGCATGAATTGGACCCTCTAGCAGCCGGTTGCTGTCGAGCATAAGAACCTTCAGATTTGAACATTGTGATATGTTGATAGGAATCTGACCTGCGAGTGTGTTGTAACTGAGACTCAAATGCTGAAGCCGGCGGAGAAGACCAAGTTGGGGAGGGATTTGGCCGTGGAACTCGTTGTATGTCAAGTTAATCCCCCTTAAGAAGCTAAGGTTCCCAAGATAAGGAGAGATGGTCCCTTTCAAGCCTAGACCCTGCAGGTCTATGACCCTCACTCGTTGGTGCCGACGCCCACAGGCGATCCCTTCCCAACTGCAAAAATGGGTGGTCTCATTCCATGAGCTGAGAACACGGGCAGAGCTGCTGCTGCTGCCGCCGCCTATTATTGCAGCCTTGAATTGCAGCAGTGCAGCCCTGTCTGTGTCGTTGCTTAGGAATGCCTGCGAAGGCCCGAACAAGGTGGAGAACAAGTAAAGGAGGCAAGCATAGAGTAGAACAACGTCCATAGTGATTTGCATTGCTTCGAGTGAAGATCTATAATATTGATCTATGTATATATATACATATAGGCTCATATTTTATTGACAAGTTTTGAATTAGTGTAAGAAGGGACAATGATTTGGGCAAGAGAAGACTGGGCACTAAAAATTAATGTCGAATTTGGCCTGATGTCTCAGTTGAAATTTGATACCCAGAAATTTCCCAGAGGGAGCACGGAAATACCGAAGCATGCCGAAGACCTGCAGTTTTAAATCCCTTTCAACCCTCCACCAACTTAATCACTACCACTTTTCATCTGCCCGTTGACCCAACATGTCTTAATTGTTCTTCCTCCATGTCATATAACGTTGAGAATAGCCGCGCTTTTTGAAAAATTGGATCTCTGCCTACAAGAATGAGGACGAAATGTGTCACTTGTTTCCGTGCCCAACTACTCTTGTCAACTCCTTGCATACACAGAGCAATGCTTGCGCACTGCGTAAGGCCGTTAATTTTATTGTTTTTAAAGGTTCAATCTTCAATAGATATATAAATAAATTTCGAACAAGTGAACACGGTGCTCTTTGATATTTCAAGAAAATCTGATTATTTTAATATAATTTACTATTATAATGCTAAAAAATAATATAATGCTTTTAAATATTATTATTATTTTATAATTAAATAAAATCCTGCACGCAATATTCTTGAATTTTAGAAGTCAATAATTTACGGTACCGCCCTATTGGCAGTCAATTATTATTTGTCTTTGGTTCTCAAGTTGTCATGCTCGTATTAAGCTATTATTTCTAATCTAGAATTGTTATTTGGTTTTGATGGATGATCTAATTCATGATCATTAATTTTTTAATATATAGATATAATTTAGCAATTGAGTATAATTTCTAGTTTAATTCTTAGTTTAGAATTTTTCTTTCTTTTTAATTATGGTTGAAAGGTCTATAGAATACAATTCTACTTGATATATAAATATTAATTTGTTAATTGCATTTACTTGCTCGGGATTTCTATTCACTTATAACTGTTATTTATTATTTTTTGTTATTCAAAAGAAGAAATTTAGGGATGACCTAACTCATGGTGATTAATTTTCTATTATATATTTATTTTTCTTACACTTCAATCTAATTATGATAGTAGTCTTGAATTTCATATTATATTATCATTATGTTATTAGCCCCTCTTTCGTTTTTAATTAGAGATGGCTTTGGTTCATCAATGGATCAGATATGATTATATTTGTATCCAATCCAAATCTAAAAATCTATACCCAAATATGACTCGAATTTGAAGATTACATACACTTCATTTGCCATATCTATATCCGATCTAGATACACAAAACTCATATCCGATCAAAATCTAACCTAATTGACTAAAATAATATAAATGATATAGATTTTAATATAAAAACAGAAAAATTTTAAAAATGTATTATTTTGAATATTATATATATTAATAAAATATCATTTATTCGGATTGGAAATAGATTGATCACCCCAAATCAATATCTAATCTGAATATTTTCAGATGTTTATATATTAGAAAAGTCTGAACCTGAGTCCGACCAAAATAGTTTTGAATCAAATATAAATGAGGGGATATTAGATATCCACAACCAGCCCTATTTTTTACTTGAATGTTTTGGAAATTTCAATTGGTTTAAGTTAAATGTTAAATCAATTTGTGCTATAATCCTACTCAAGGTACAATTCAATTATTATTTGGGTTTTTTCTGAACTGATACTATTCATTTAAAAATTAGCATTGTATTATAATTAACATTTCATAGACTATTCTAAGTTTTATTATATAATTACATAAATGTTCACTTTAGGCTCAATTTGTTTAGCATGAAAGAAATTTAAATGATATGAAAATGCTAAATATTCAACTTACTAAAATTTGAATATATACTATATATTCTAAAAACAATTAAAACTTTTACGACATGCTATATGTCTAAATTAATGATAACTATCTTGTGTGGCCCACCTATGTGCTTTATAATGAGTAAATATAAATTTCCTATTTTTCTTATCTATGAGATAAGAAAATGGGGGATATATATTTTTACGGGTTTAAGAGCACACGAGTGGGTCATGTAAAGTAATTATGGTTATTTTGTGCTCCCATGGATATAATCATACTTAATTTGTATACAAAATAATTAATTTAATATAATTTTTTTAAAAATAATATATTTAATATACCTACTTTTGTTAAAATTGACTATTTTAAAATTTTTATGTCATTTGCGTTATCTTCGTGCCAACCAAAGGGATCATTATTAACTTTTGATCTCTTACTCACTGTCAAAGCAACTTTTTTGGTATGTACTTGATGATTTTATATTCTTAGTGGGAACACATTCTCATACAAAATTTTTTAATTGTATTAGGAACGTAAACATGTGAATTAGATTTCACATCAATAAATCTAGAATTTATCAAACGCCTTAACTTGTCCACCTTGGCATTGAGAATCTTGTCCCTAATTTCATAAGTTTGTAACTCCCCACCAATTTACTAAACTTTTAGGGTCAAACTTGTGAAAGGGTTGCATCCAAATCTTCTGGTTATGGAAATCCCTTGTAAAGTCCTTCACTAGGTGATTTATCTCTCGTAAATCATTATGAAAATCTACAAAAATTTGGTTTTTCTCAACTTGTTGTCAATTTCTTCATTAAAGCTTTCAAAATTGATAAAACTATTAGTACCCATGGTAATTTGCAAACTCAAGTAACAAATATTACTTTAAAATTGTGAGAAATATTGCACAAAAATCAATCTAAAAATTGATATTGTATTCTAAATTTATAGAACTCCTATAAAATATTGATTTTTAAATTATATATTTTTATTAAACAGATCAAATTATTCCATAGTATAATGTTGCTAGATTAAGAATGATTTTTTTATCTGTTTTCGTAATTTTTGCTACCCCTGAAATCAATTAAAAGTTTTAAAAGTTGTAAACTTATATATACTCTCCTAATTATGTTACAGGTAATGAGGCCCATTGTACCATCTAATCAAATTTTGACATTTGCTTCTCTCCTATTGAAAATTGATATTGCATTCTAAATTGATTAAACTCTTATAAAATATCGAGTTTTAAATTATATTCTTCTTATTAAATAACTTAAATTATTTTGTAGAATGATTTTGTTAGACTAAGAATTCATTTTTTAATCTCAATTTTTGGTACACCTGAAATTAATATTTCTTTGAAAGATTTAAACTTTATAAAGTTGAATATATGCTCCTAATTATTTTATAAGTAATGTGACACACTTGAATATCTAATCAAATTGTTGACATTTGCTTCCACTGGTAGAAAAATGGCAATTTGCGACCGACATTTGCGCTCGCAAATTAGTAACCGTCTTGCAATAGCATTGAAGCGATACAAACTTGCGAATGGCTTGGGACACCAAAGCGGTCACAAAATAATTTCTAAAACATAGTAACCGTTTTGCGATCGTATTAGTGACCACATATTTATATTTGCTTTTTCCGGTTTCAAAATGCGGTTGTAAAAATTAAATTATCTTCTTCGACTGGGTATGTGGTCGCTACATGGTTGCTATTTTAAAAATAAAACAGACCATGTATTATATTTTTATTTGTGACCTGTATTTGAAGTCGCATGCTGGTCGCAACTGTTCAACTCATTAAAAAACAATTGGGGGTCAAAGTCATCTTTTAAAAAAATACTTAACCAAGACTGAAAATTTGCAAATACATTCTGATTAATATATTGGATCTTACCTCCAAATAGGTTAGATTTGAATTTGAGACTACAATTTTGACAAATGACATTCCACTTACCTTTATAAAACTCATTTTTAAAATGTAATTTGACAATTCATGAATGTTGTAACTTGTGTCTTATTCAATTCACCATCTAATACGGTATCCAATAAGCTCACTAGTAGAAAAATGGTTTTTGTTATGATTAAATTTTGCACGGTTGCTACCATGGCAAATTAGGCTCTTCCTTATCACTATTCAATCGTGGCAAAATATAATTACATGATAATCACTAGACGTGGTGTCAGTAGCCAAAACTTGTATAAAAAACCATGGTAATACTGTGCAATTCATGAATGTTGTAGCTTGTGTCTTATTCAATTCACCATCTAATACGGTATCCAATAAGCTCACTAGTAGACAAATGGTTTTTTGTTATGATTAAATTTTGCGCGGTTGCTACCCTGGCAAATTAGGCTCTTCTTATCACTATTCAATCGTGGCAAAATATAATTACATGATAATCACGAAAAGTGGTGCCTATAGCCAAAACTTTTATAAAAAACCATGGTAATACTGTGGCAAAGCTATGTCTAAATATAACTGTGGGTAGCCATCACCCTCGGTGGTTGTATTTCTTTTAGTTTTTTTCCTTTGTAGCTAAGTCATTTTTATAAATTATAAATAATAATATTGACATGATTTTTACCACGGTAAACCGTGGCAATTTTCTTTAAAACCCTCAAAATTTTGTTTCTTTTAAATTTTAAATGAATAGGGCCCATGACTTGTGTTCCCAACACACACACCATCATTGGCTGGGTGCGCATGTGCAGATGTAGAGAGCATTTGGTTTGCAACACAGCCCATGGGCCCGATTACCATCTGGATTCATGAGTTGTCCATATACCAAGGGTTTGCATGTTGTTCTTACATATACTCAGACCATGAAAGGGTAGTTGGGACTATCCTAGTAGTAGAAACAACTTGCACTAATTAACGTGTGTTATAGTAGCAGTGATAACCAAGCTGTAACATCTCATACTCGGTTTATCCTTAAACTGAACTAAAATGTTATATTATTTAGTAGTGCTATCTCTTAACTTAATTACATGAAACATCATGCCTACAAAACCCCTTAACATTTAAATCTACTTAGCGTTTTGGATGGAAGACAACCACTACCCACAATCGCAAGAAGAAAAAACAAAGGAAATATAAATATTATTCAAAATATTATAAATTATTGAAAATATAAGTTTCCAAAACATGAGCTTATTAAATCAACATACAAAGCCAAGAGTAAAGAGATTTGATGACCAAAATAAAAGGGAAAAATAACATGACAATAACATGACAATAACGTGATAGGAGTATGTGTATGTGTAAAGACTTTAGCATACCCTTATATCCGCCAACAACACTTTAGGCACAACACCTACATAAATATTAAAAAGAAAAAAAAATGGCAAGCAACTGGTCCACAAAATAAAATAACTATTATATCAAACTAATATATAAACTCAGTAGTTCATATCAAAGTAGAATAAAAAAGAGATAGTACACCACAAGAATAATCACATAACACCCAAAGTAAATTACACCAATGTGCGACTTGCAGCTGATTGGTAGCAAACTTTCTCCTATCATCTCCAATTCCACCATGCTCCTCTCCTCTGAGCTCTGAAGGTACTCTAAATACACAACAGTCATAACATACACTATAGAATATGGTACTTATAACCCTACGTCTCTTAGAGTATGAGATAGCTTATATACGTAGGGGTGAAAATGATCCAATAAAAAGAGAAAGTAGAGCACTATGTCAATCCCATTGACAATAAAATAACTAGGCGCCACAACAAGTAGCACCACTGAGACTTACCCTTCGAAGTGGAACTTACCCGAAACAATCTCTAATAATCTCCCCACTCTCAAAATTGCAAAAACATAGTATAATAATAGTAGGCTTAGGTAGGGAATAATAATATTAATAGACATTTGAAAGAAGACAACTTGATATGGATCTTTTGGTTTTGAAAAGAACTCAAGAGATCTCATCATCGAGGGTTATTAAACATGACATCTAAATGACCCAAATTAAGTGGGTTGTAAAAAAACCATTACCTAACTCATCCTACGATATAAAACAACCCACGCATCAAATAATCATAAAATAAGAAATAAGTCTTAAACAGACTTAGTTTCCAAGCTCCAAGCAATCTACTAGCGAGCTCAAACCATTCAACATATAAACGAACCCAACTCAACATCTAACACAATTTATATGATGCATGCATGAAAATGTGTGATCAAACGAGATAATATTAATTCAAATTAATTGTTATATATATTTGTAGATTACAATAGATGAATAAAAATATGACAAGAATAAATGAAAAAGAACAATAACAAAACAATAATACAAGAGTTACCAAAATAAAGATTTAACCAAACTGTAGGTATACAAGATCAAAAGTTCTAGATCTGGTTAAAAGTTCTTGACTTTGATCAAATGTCAGAAAAAAGAAGATGATTAAATAACAACATGTTCAAAAGAATAACGGCTCACCATAGATTCAACCATGTACTTCAAAGTATAGTTGACATATGGGTACCTCGACGTGCAACCATCTTTGATAAACATGAATATATGTATAATTAATAAACATAACCCACCATGTGGTATGGTCTATTAATGTGACATGACTCATAACATCTTTATAGTTCTAATTAAATTATACTTACACAAATTTCATGACTTTTGTAATGGTATAACATTAAAGAAATATTTAAATGAGTATGAAGTCTAATTGGTCACATACATAAAGTAAAAGACTATCAGGAAGTGGTATTACAACAAACAACTTATGTATTTGATAACATCATGACACTAAATGCATTACTAACCCCCCCCCCCCAAAAGAAAATGACCCTTCTAATATATAAACGGTCATATTAACTACTTCTAAACCAACACATGCCAAAGAAAACCACACCAACAAGCACCCACATAAGCTGACGTCTTCCAAATGAAGGCACGAGCAACACTAACTCTCCTTAGAATTGAGAGTCAAAAGTCAAGCTAAGCCAAATCGAACCAAAAGACAAATTGAATCAAAGTAAAGGCCAAACCAAATCAAATAACAAATAAAATCCTAAGTCAAATGGTACGAATTTTACACAAGCATTGTTCCTAGGAGGTTGTCGGGATACCTAGGAGTGCTATCGGATTCCAAGGAGGGGAATTGAGCATTATCGAGGTTTACTGATATCAAGCATAACGAGTGATGGAGTTCAATGGCCTAGGGTAGCTCATCGTATCACAAGGGGTGTGTACCGAGCATTCCTTGGGAGTAACCGAGCAAGTTATGTTCATCGGCTTCGGAATTAACCTCAAGATGTTGAGTACAGGTTCCAAGTACCGATCACGATCGAGTATTGCTGGTTGGAGTTACCAAGCACACCAAGGATTGGTTATCAATCATACCAAGAAGTGTGAACTGGTAGTAGTGCATGGGACTTGTCAACAGTGCTAGGGTTGATTACCGAGCATACCGATATGTTGGACTCGGGAGTACTGAGAGGAGTAACCGAACATTACCGAAAGTACTAGATGAGTACTAGAAGGTGACTGAGAGTTGGACATTGGAGTTCTAAGATTCAGTCAAGGTTTCCTAATCAGCGTAGGAATCATAGTACAAGTGGGATTAACGGTAGCAGTTGTCTGTATGTGCTACCCGGTGACTGTGGGACTTCTTGGTGGACTTGGACACGGTCAAAATGAGCTTGAAGAAGATGAAGTGCTGGACTTGGATCAGGGAGCCCTTTGGCCTAGGCTTGAGTTGCTGAGACTAGGGCCTCAACCATGGGTCCTGGGAACGTCAAGGATGACTTGAACCAGGTGTTCCATGATGAGGAATATGTCAAGGTCAACTTGGAGCTGGTTTGAAGCCGGGGTCTGCCAAGTGGTCCAACCCTAACCTTAAGTGAATCAGGTAAAGGGGTTTTGATGGTTTTGGCTGCAGACTTGTGTCCACAAGCTATGGTGTTCAACCAAGGAGGTTAGGAACACCATGGGAGATGTGTTTCAGGTCTAGTTGGCTTGGAGATGACGTTGGGAAGAGTTGGAGAAGATACAGACATCTTTCCTATTGGCCGAGTGGAGTTTTGCAACTATGGGATCTTCAAGTACTACAAGAAGGTCAGATCCTTGGACACATGAGAGAAGTATTCGAAGAGGAATTTGTGAGAGTTAGGAGAGCTTTAGATGACCTCCATTGTGAGAGGAGAGCGATGGATCAAGGAGGAAGAAGGAAAAGTTGTCATGGCCCTTCTCTTGGAATAGGGAATTATGTGAGAGAGAGCGCCAGATCCTTGGACACATGAGAGAATTATGTGAAGAGGAATTTGTGAGAGTTAAGGAGAGCTCTAGACGACCTCCATTGTGAGAGGAGAGCGCCAGAACAAGGAGGAAGAAGAAGGAAAAAGATGTCATGGCCCTTCTCTTGGAATCAGGGATTGGAACTTTGAACTTTGAGGGATCTTCGAGGCTTGATCAAAGTACTCTTATACATACGTTTGTTATTGATTTTGATACATGCATGATTGAGTTAAATTCATTTATTAGTTATTCTTATTGGGGAGTTCGAGCTATGGGAATGTGGTTGTGAGAATTGCTTGTATTCCACGAGTCAAATTTGAACAAGGAAGTATTCGACTTAGACTCGACTAAATTATAACTCGGACTCTACCCTAACTCGACTTGTAGCTCAGCTATAACTTGACTTGATGGTATAATATATAATATTAAATTTAATACATTAATATTTATTAACTTTTTTAATTTTGGTATTAATTATGGTAAATTTTTTATTTTATATGCATGATCATAATAAATATTACTGTCACCATTATTATACTACAAAATGTCAGATAGGATGGATGGCTGTTATTGTTTGTAATGTAAAGTGGTCATGGGTTCAAATTGTTTTCAAGTAAGTCATATTTTCTTTTTCTTTATCTCATTGGATAGTCCTACATTGTTTTGTTAATCATGCTCCACTCTTTCCTACTTTATATAAATACATTTTCCCCACCTATAGTTAGCCAATTTAAATTTTAGTTTCAAACTCAAGTGGAGCTGGTTTTGACTTGGAATCGAGCCTGCTTCGAACCTAATCGAGTTGAACTCATTTTGAGCTCTTAAAAATTTGATAGAGTAAGTATATTCAAATTCGAGTAATATTAAATTTATTTGAGTCGATCTTGAACATTCTCAAAACTAGCATATAATTAACCTATTTAAAAATTAATTTCAAGCTCAAGTGGAGTTGGTTTCAACCTCGAATTGAGCTGACTTTGAATTTAATCGAGTCGAGTTGGCTTTAAAGCCTCGAAAACCTAATAGTTTAGTTATTCAACCTCAAATTGAGTTCATATAATATTAAAACTACTTGAGTTGATGTCAAATATCCTCAAAACTTGCAGGTTTTTTAGTTTGAATTCGGCTCGAGCTTTTAGCAACTAAGAGTTTTTGAAGTCGACTCGCCCTCTGGTTTTAGCAAAGGTGCTGTTCACGTTTTTCTGTTGTATTCTGAATCGTGGCGGCCATGCGTGACAGCACATGTCCATGACATAACTCTAATCTTAGTTTACGTTCAATTCAACAGACACCCGCCAGTATCCTCACCTCAATGGATCTCCTTTGATCTTCCCCAACTTCCTGGAACTGTTTTCTCAGCCCCAACATCCCAAATCGCGACTACCCATTAATCCATTTCCTCAATCTTTCAAAGTATGTGTGATGATTTAATTCATGAATCCTTTTTTTCTTTTTTGTTGTTCTTGGTGAATCATAACAGGGTTTTAGCTGGTATGGAGAATATGGTGGGGGTCAATTAATCGCTGTGTTGCGTTTTGTGATGTTGACTTGTTTGCGGGGTGGTGGGATTGGACTCACTTGAATTGTTATTTGGTCCGTATGTGCCAAGGGAGGAGAATTTGAGGATGTCCTTGATTTTCTCTTTTAAATAATTCTATTTGAGGTTTTCTGTTTTGGCTTGCATAGTTGAAACCATATTTTGGAGACAAGGCCCTTAGAAAATTCTATGATATGACTGTTGCTAACCTGGGATCAATAGCTTGTGAAATTGATCATCTTGTGCTTGTCAAATTTTCAAAAAGAGCTTCTTCTTTCTCATATTGTGCAATCGGTAAAGGTGCATTACATATGTCAGGTTTTGGTTTGGATGTCAAAGTATAGTAAAATAATAACTTTTTTTTTGTTTGGTTGGTTAGTGATGGCCTTGCTTGAAATTTGTTTTTGTTTTTGCTTATTTAGCTGCCATGCAAAGTTATAAAGAGGTAATCAGTTATCGTTAACTTATGCAGACTACAATGATGCTTGGTAACGAGGCAAAACTCCCCTTGCTCTCGAGGGACTTGCCTAGCAACCCGCCGCAGAAACCTGCATGTGTAAAAAGAAGATATCGTCGTACTAAAAGTGCTCCGGTAAACGATGGTGTTTTACCTGAAAAAAATGCTGAATACCTGCCTTCTATGTATGCAGAGAAAATTTTACTAAATCTGAATCCAACACTGAGACAAGTAATTCTTTTCTTGGCCATTTATCTCGGAATAGGTACTCTTTGCTTCTACTTAGTTAGAAATCAAATCAAGGGAATCAAAACAAATGGTGTTCTTGATGCAGTTTACTTTTGTATTGTCACAATGACTACTGTTGGTTATGGAGATCTTGTACCCAATAGTGTTGCCGCGAAATTGCTTGCTTGTGTTTTTGTGTTTAGTGGCATGGCTGTTATTGGACTGCTGCTAAGCAAAGCTGCAGACTACTTGATAGAAAAACAAGAAATGTTGATTGTTAAGGCTCTCAATGTTCCTCAGAGAGCTGGTGCGACAAAAATGATCAAAGAGATGGAAGAAAACAGAGTAAAGTACAAATTCATTACAGTCACTGTTCTTCTAGCTGCTCTAATTATTGTGGGAACGATTTTCTTGTCAAAGGTTGAGAAGTTAAGCCTTGTGGACTCGTTCTATTGCGTCTGTTCTACCATAACAACTTTAGGTTATGGAGATAAAAACTTTTCAACCCTGGCAGGAAGAGTCTTTGCGGTTTTTGGATCCTGGCAGCCACAATATGTGTCGCTCAGTTCTTCCTATACATGGCAGAACTCATGATAGAAAAGCGGCGGCATAATTTGACCAAATGGGTTCTTACTAGAAAGATGAGTAGTTCGGACCTTGAAGCTGCAGATTTTGACGACGATGGTGTTGTAAGGTAAAATTGATTTGTTCCCAGCAGTTATTTCTTTTCTTTTGTGAAATACTGATGGTGCCCTTATGCTAGCCCAAGTATTCTATTTCTTAGACTCTGTTCATTGATAAATATACGAAACATCAGTATTGGTGTCTAGTAATGCTAAAATAAAATGGCAAAACATGAGCAGATAAACCTAATACAGTTGATGCATTCTATGTCATGGACTTCTTCATTGTGGTGGTACAATTAAGACATTTGAGTTTCAATTTTTTCTTCTTGGCTCTGGTATCCAGTATTAAGGTAGCTGCTGCATGTCAAGTTCAGTAGTAAACAAGAATTGATTTACCAGTTTATAAATTCGAAATGGCTTGTTTCCATTTGTTTTGGTAATTGTTATTCCTGAAAAGCAGCTGGTACAGAGTCTTTTTTCTGGAGAGTACATGTGCTTATGAATTTACTCAGATTAAGCGATAAGTTTAATTCTAAAGTGGCAAGTTATTAGATTTTTTAACCGGATGCTTGTTGTGACATACACGTCTTACATATATGGTTATGAAGTAACTACGCTTACTAGTTCATTTTCTGGTAGTTCATGTTTTATGCGGTTACACATGTTATTCTACAACCAATTCACGTCTAACTTATTTTCTTTGGATTCACCTACCAGTGCTGCTGAATTTGTACTTTTTAAGCTGAAAGAGATGGGAAAGATTGGCGAAGAAGACATAGCACCCTGTATGGAGGAATTTGAGGAACTAGATGTCGACAATTCTGGAACATTATCTGCATCTGACTTGATTCTCGCACAAACTTCTCAACAGGAAAGTTAGCCTTCAAAATGATACTATGCTTTTGAGTTCTTTCGCTTCACAAAACTTACTCTTAAACTACAAATTGATACTGTGCTTTTGAGTTCTTTTGCTTCACAAAATTTGCTCTCTAAATAAGCTTTCCTCCTTACATGCATATTTTTCGCTTGCACAAGCGTAGAGAGCAATAAATATCGAAGGTTGATCATGTAAGTACTCAATAAGCCCTGTATATATAGTCTGCTTGATTGCATGGAAATTGATCCAAATCATGCAACAATCTACTTTAGCTTGTCAAATAGTTGCAATTATTTCAATGCATCATTTCCATTTATCATGAGATTTGGGATGAATACTTTCCTTTCAATGTACAAACAAATTGCAACATCATATAGATGGATAAATCCAGAAAAGGATGCTTGTGATGTATAAAAAGCTCATAGAATGACTTTTCATTTGAACTCTGTTATTGCCAAGATTTATCAACATAAATTTCCAGGAGAAGTCGGTATTTGAAAATGTAGTATACTTTTGCTGGGTGACTATACATATATCCCACATCTAAGCTTTGTTGGAAGATATGTTTCTGACAAGAAGGAAATCGATGACACTGATAATACACAGTTAGGTTAAGATGTGCAACAAGCAGCCGCCAAAATCTGGCAATAGAATGTTTAATAACGCAGAGAAACATGAATATTTCAATTTTGGACGAAAGAGAAAAAAGGTAGAGATGATACTTTCTAGTGGAGACATCTAAATATCCTGTTCCCTACACACAACAAAATAAGTGACACCTATAAAAATATGCTTTCCAATGACAAAAATTACTTTTTACCGTGATAACGATGCATTTATTGGCTTCACAAAACCCATCATCTGATAACCGCTGAAAATCTGTATGCATATTGCAGGTAAAAAGAGAGCATTCACAAGAGCAAACCAACCACACTTAACAACCAGACGCTGAAAAATGAGTACCTGTTTCCTTCTCCACGACTAGTATGTATTCTGCAAAACTAACAACAATACCTATCCAGGAAAGTGTCAATTAAGAAAAATCCTCGAATTGCTAACCTTTTATAACAGAAACAAAAGAGCAAATGTTAACAAGAGTCATCTATTCAGATCATTACTTGAAAATTAGGCCATTACAAAATCCTATTAAACTAGTTTTCTTACATTCAAAGAGAATTCTACACTTGCTGTATTGATTTAATGCGTAATGAACTTAAAGTATATCTTCTATATCTTCAGCATGAACTGGAATGGGATATCCCTGGCAAATTTACCATTTAAGAACTTCATAAACTTTTCTAAGGTATTTCAGAAGTCTCATGATGCATTCATGTAATAGTAGCATCAGCCTAGGTACATACATTGCTACGACGACGTAGGCAGTTAATATGCCTGCCTGCCTCTTGAAATCTTAGCCATCGCATCACTGAACTGAGGTGACAGAAACAGTGAATCAGCAACATAAAAAACACAGAGATGGAAATGACTATAAGACCACAAATAACCAAAAAGTATGAGATCGCCGAGCTTATGAAGTAAATATACTCAAAACCCAACATGGGCCTACTAAAATTTTGTGCTTTAACTGTTCTATGCAGAGTAAGCCAGCTAAGGTTTTTGATGGAAGACATACCCACAATCAACGGATACCTACAAGCACAATACACGCAAGTTCATGAATAACTAATGAAAATACAATAGATATGTGGTATGATAAATATGCTTGATCTAAAATATATTTTGAACAAAATCATAAAAATATGAATGGCCAACAGTCGGAAAATCGCCTGTGGTTACTAAAACGGAAAACCCACAAACCTGTCACGATTGGACACCAATAATACTGGTGAAAGGTTTTTCATGATTATGTAAAAGTTAAAAATTTCCATGCAATTGGCCCCAACTATTTATTGTTGCAAAACTATACTCACACAAAATAGATGTGAAAGTCATGGCTCCTTAAACTATAAAATAAGCTCACCACGTGTAAGATATGACGACTGCATTCAAAAGGACACAAATGTCATTGATGTCTGATCTGCAACTGCTTGAGCCGCAATTCAATAGAAGGAAAATATAATTTAGCAAACTAGGTACTTGCATACAATTGTATTTCAGGTATAGGATCTGCACAGTACTATGGAAATGAATTAAAAGAAGATGAAGGCCATTAGCAGCCCTCCTAAATGTTGCACCGTTTTTATTTCAGAGTTATTCATTGTGAACCATATTTCCATGCCTTGAGAAATATGTGTAAGAATTTTCCCAGACTTAAAAAGTTTCAAAAAAATTACAATTACCTTTCAACCAATAAACACATAAGAAAATATTATGCGTTACTCACGTTATCATCGTATATTTGGATACACATGACGCTCATAGCTCATAACACACGACTAACTTCGGCTCAACACTATAAAACTAATGGTCTAACTGACTAGTATTGACTATAAAAACCCTGACTCGGGTCATGAGTTTTACAGGCAAACACTAAAGCATACTTGACTCTGATACAAAGGGCCCCCAAAAGGACTTATAACAACCAAAGGAGATTCGCAATAAACGTCACAAACTTCTCTTAATCCAAAAGTTAGCTAAAAGAATAAGGTTTTCTCGTTAACCTATATACAAGTCACGAACACTATCTACAACCAATGTGGAATAAACCTGACAATTTCTCCTTTACACATCAGGCGCTCCTGAAACCATTATCATCTAGCAATTTCCCTTTTATCAGATGGAAATCACATATTATCATCTGACAAAATCCCCTTCACAAATCCATGAGCTAACTCGACATAATTAGTTACAAAGTTCTCCATACCAACTCCACTTCAACAAAATAAATGTGTCCTTCGTCACAATCTTAGTTAATATATCTGAGAGATTCTTGCCAGTGTGAAGCTTGTTTAACTTTAATAACTTTTTTCCAACACATCTCTAACTTAATGATATCGAACATTTATGTGTTTACCTCTTAAATGAAAACTAGAGTTTTTACTTAAATATATAACACTTTGACTATCACAAAATACCTCATACTTATCTTGACTTACCCCAATTTCATCTAGAATTTTTTCAACCATAGAACCTTTTTGCAAACTTCTCTAACTGCAATAAATTTAACTTTTGTGGATCGAGCAACACACTTTTGAAATTTGGACTACCAAGAAACAACACTACTAGCAAAAGTAACAACCACCCTAGAAGTAGACCTCTTAGAGTCAAGATCACCAGCCATTCTACATCAATATAACATGATAATATAGGATTACCTCCCCCAAAGCATAAACATAACTTAGAAGTACCTCTCAAATTTTTTAATATCCTCTTAATTGCTTGTTAGAGCCCTTTGCCTAGATTAGACAAATGTCTACTTACTGCCCCAATAGCATACATTATGTTTGGTCTAGTACAAACCATAGCATACATAAGATTCCTTATAATAGATACACAAGGGACTTTCTTCATCTCATATACCTATGCTTCACTTAGCTCACCCTTCTTCAATTTGAATTTAGATCCTAGTGGAACAACAACCAGTTTGGCTTCCTTCATGTTGAACCACTCAAGTACCTTCTTAGTGTATTTCTCTTGGGATAACCAAATCTTCTTAGCCTTTCTATCTTGTCAAATGGGCATACCAAGAATGCCTAGCTGGATCCAAATCTTTCTTAGAAAAGGATTTGCCCAAATTTTTCTTCAAATCTACAATTCTTAATTTATCCTACCTAAAAATCAACATAAAGAAGCAAAATGATAAATTCATTCTCTCCAAATTTCATGATAAATACAAAATGGTTTGAAACAATTTTGTTTAGCCTTGACTCTCTATAAAAGAATTAAACTTCTTGTATCACTATTTGAGAGCTTGGTTGAGGCTATACAAGCTTTTTTCAATATGCACACCATCTATTTCATTTCCTTATCCACAAAACCCTTAGGTTGTTTCATCAAGATCACCGTGGAGAAATGCAGTCTTCACATCCAATTGTTCAACCTCTAAGTCCATACTTGCAGCCAAACCTAGCATATAACAGATAGAAGACATTTTGACAACAAGTAAGAAAATTTTGTCAAAGTCAATACCCTTCTCCTGCCTGAAACCTTTTACCACAAGTCTTGCCTTGTACCTTGATTGTGAGTTACGTTCTTCTTGCTTAAGTTGATAAACTCATTTTTTCTTCAAGGCCTTTCTGCCCTTAGGAAGATTTACAAGCTCATAGGTCTTGTTCTCATGCAATGCCTTTAGTTCCTTTCACATGACACTTACCTATTTGTTTTTCTCTTTGTGACAACAGCTTCAATGAAGTCTTTAGGTTCACTACTTTATGTGAGTCTCACATAAGTAAAATTTGGATACTTTATGGATGGCTTAACAACTCTACCAAATTTTTCTCTAGTAGCATCAGCCTCCCCTTGATCAACAACTTGATCGCCATCACATACTTATTCATCTACAACATTAGGAACTATATAATTAGTAATATCATTCTCCTCACTTTCACCGTCACTAGGCAAGGAAATAGGTATGTCTTCTCTGACTTCTTCATCAGTCTGTTCAGCAACATCTTGAACAATATTCTTTACAACTATTGCACGAGCAAATGAAGTCTTAAACTTCACATCATAATCCTGGGAATTACTGTGGGTACTAATTTCATTCTCAAAATCCTCTAGAAATTGATTCTTTTGAACGCCACATCCCGGCTTCGAACAATCTTCTTCTCCATAGGATCCCTGTAAAACCCGTGACTCGAGTCAGAGTTTTACGGAAGTGAACCAGTCGGTTCGAGTCGAGTCAGTTTCATGGACCGCTAGCTGAGTTGAGGCCACCTGTGAGTTATGAGCGATGAGGGTTATGTATGCTCAAGTGTACGATGATAACGTCTAAAAGATGATGAAAAATAGGTTATCAAGTATCTGGAGGTATACAGTATTGATTGTTAATTTTATTTGATCGTAGAATAATTTTAGGCGGAATAACGCATTAGGACGTGTTGGATTATATTCGGGTGGATTATTAGTTATAGAGCATGCCATTTGGATGTTGTTGTGTTTGTTTTATTTTATGGGAATTTTCCATATTTTTTAGATTTTTTTAGAATTTATTATGAACTAGTTATTATTTTGACTCGAGTAGGATCGAGTCAATACTTAATTATGAAACTGCCACTAGATTATATTTTCTCCATTCCCGACACCTTCCCCCTTCCAAAACCCTAGTCGTCGCCGCCATGTGCTCGTCGCCGTCGACGTCGTACAGCCGCCGATCAACGCCGCCCCGCCCCGCCGTGCAGTTGCCGTGCCACCACGACCCGCCCCGGCCACCGTCTCGCCGCCACGACGCCGGAATCGCCCACAAGCCGCGACGCCCTCCCTCATCGATTCGCCGCTGTCCGGGCTGCACCGCCGCCCCGACGACCACCTCCTTACCGTCGCCGACGTTTCCCCATCATCCCGACCGCCGTCGAGGCCGGCCGTAGCCCCGATCGGAGCACGCCGTTGCCGTCGCCGATAGCCATCGCCACCCCGACTACCCTGTTTGACACCACCATTGGACCAAGCTCGTTGAGCTGGTGCCGATAGACCCCCTGATTGCCCCATCCCAAAATATGGTCGGAAAATCGCTGGAATCCGCCAGAAAACTACCGACACTCGCCGGAACCGCTGGAAAATTGGATTCGTGGGAAATTTGCCGGATCATCCGCCGAACGCACCTGGTCCAATCTGATCGGACTTCGGATGCCACTAGGTGCCGAATTCGAGTTTCGAGCCACAAAACGGAAACCCTAGCCGTCGCCGATTTTCGACGACGCGAGGTATAATTTATTTTAACTTAATTATTTAAAAGTATTGATTATTAGAATTGCATGCTATGATTGGTGAATTGTATGTTATAATAATATATATAAATATAGACTTGATTAAGGATAAAATATGAAATTTGTTTGATTGAGTGGTGTTAAAAATGGAGGCTAAGAAACTAATTAGGGTAACTAGTAATGATCATGATCTAATGCAAACTAGCCTAAGTAGACTTGCTAGAATTGATATAGGTTGATGTGTGTTGATTGATGCATGATTCTGTTGATTGTGTGTGCATGCTATAGGATGTGTGATTCATCATGCGGGCGTTAGTTTTTAGCTTGATTGTGTAGGTACGGTGTAGGAGCTCGCCGCCTAGGCGCGTGGACCCGTTTGGAGCTTCTACCAGGTCCATTTAGGACTCGTCTCTATTTTTTTACCCTACTCTATTGTGTATTTGATTTATCATGTGCAGGACGAGTTAAGTGGAGTTTTATCGGATCCCACTTAACTCGGGCCATTTAGCCAACAGTTTTTCGGATTAATGACCCTCGAGGATGAGATCCCTCGAGTTTGTTTTCAAACTTCAGATCCAGCTCACGATGCCTTTGATAGTGAGAGATTGAATAAGGGAAATCCGACTACCGTGCTACGCGAGCGGGCATGTGTGAGTCGATAGTGGGCTCTAGAATGGTGTGCAGGCCGTTTCATTCCCGATGGATCCTGACAACTCCACCTTTGAGTTCCACAAACCCGGAGAAGTGTGGAGGTTCACGGGTACTGCAATGCAGCGCATGTCTAGACTTGTAGTTTCAAAGGGTACTAAAGGCGATTGCCTGAGAGTGCTCGGCCTTCGTGCTCAAGGCCAGGAGTAATATGGAAGGTGTAGAGGGCGAAAAGGAATGAGATTTGATGCGAGAAGCGATAGAGAAATGGCCAAGGTATGAGAATGAGAAAGAAAAGGGGACGCTGTCGACCCGAGGGCGACGACTCCCATATGTGCCCTGATGAGAGTTCTTGAGGAAGTATATAGTTTTCATTCAACAGGAGAGTTTGCTCTCCTGTGCTAGATTGATATTAGTTATTTTCTAGGCCGGTAACACTCGTTACTGACAGTTTTTCTATATATATGTAGGTGAGGAATGCGAGCGATGAAAGCTGTCGGGACTGCGGAGGAGCAGCACAAAACCGTGCACACATGTACCTGCCGGGTGTAATGTATAATGATGATGTGTTAATGCTATGTGAATGATAATTTAAATGTGTTTATTTGGATGAATTGCTTGTTATGAAATGAACGGATAGATGCGAATGAGCAGGGAGCCTTGAGTTCAGCCTCGGCTTAGATTGAAAACAAATGAGATAATAATGGAATGTCGCGGTAGATTGTTATGTTTTATCATATTTTGATAAAATATTTACATACCTTTGTTGTGGACAAGTTGGCCCTTATTACACTTTTTAGGGGAAATTCTATCCGTTTTTATGTAGTAGTATATATTTTCTTTTGGTTTCTCATTTATTATTTTGTCTTGTTTTTGCTTATATATCATAGCATGCATGTAGGACCGCGTTAGAACCCAATTGTTCCCATTCATGTATTTCATGTTTGCATCTCCATCTTGAGACGTCGAGGGCCGATCCGGGTCGGCTTAACCGAACCCAGTAGATTAGTGAACGGTTCGGTCGCCGATGACATTTTTGGGTCGGTTCACGGGTGAGCCGAAACGGGGTGTTACAATCCCAAAGTTAAAACAAAACTCTTTATCCTCATAACCCAAAAAATGCATTCCAAAAGCATATTTTACTCTAAGCTTAAATCTTAGTTCCTTAGGTGCATATACAAAAGCTTTACAATTAAACATCTTTAAATGAGCGTAGTTTACATTCCTACCACTCCAAACTTTTTTGAAACATCTCCACCTAAAGCAAGTGTAGGTGACCCGTTAATTAAATAACAAGCAGTACAAAAAGCTTCAACCCAAAAACCTTTAGATAATTTTGCAGTAGAAAGCATGCACCTAACCCTTTCTTGAATTGTTCTGTTCATCCTCTCATTTATTCTATTCAGTTGTGGGGTATGGAAAGTAATATTCTCATACTGAATGTCATGTTTGTCACAATAAATTTGAAACTTATTAGAACAATATTCACCTATATTATCTCTTCTCAAATATTTCAAAGTTTTCTCTATTTCTCTCTTTACAAGAACATGAAATAATTTGAAAGTATCAAGCACATCACTTTTATTCTTCAAAAAATAACACTTTGCCTTCTTTGAAGCATCATCAATAAAAATAACAAAATTAGAGGTTCAACCAGGAGATTTTATCTCCATTGGATTACACACATCAAAATATACAAGTTCAAGTATATGAGTCTTCTTCTTGCCGATAGATACAAAAAAAGCCCTATGTTGTTTTTAGCCAACCAATGATCACAAGAGCCCACTGTTGTCCCATCAAGTTGTGGAAAATAATTTTTCTTTAGAAACTCTAGCCTTTTCTCACTCATGTGCCCCAGTCTCATATGCCACAAATCAGCTATGTGAGTAGTAAAGGTAATATTAACCTCTTCATGTAGTCATATAAAAATCACCACATTTTTTCCCTTTAAGAACCACTAGAGATCTTTTCACAAATTTTCATAATCCATATGAAAACTATGAAATATATCCCTCATTGTCCAGCACACATGTTGACACCAAATTTAATCTTAATCGAGAATATGATGCACTTTTTCAAAACAAGCTTACAAATAAAATCGGTCACAATATGCACATTACCATGACCAATAATTTTAGAAGTCTCATCATTGCCCATCTTCACCATATCTAGATCAATTGTCACATAGGTGTTGAAGACATCTTTATGTTGGGTAGCATGAAATGATGTGCCAAAATTAATCACCCAACAAGTATCATCACTAGTTGTCAAGCAGTCATTTCCACCAACCATGATTAGTACAACTCTTATTGTCAAAAACCTTTCCATCTCTTAGATCTTTCTTGTATTTATAATAGTTCTATTTCTTGTATCACAATAAAAGCACTTTCTGCCTACCTTAATCCATTCAGCTGTAACACTGACTCAGCCTTAGTAGTAGGTGGAAGAGGATAAATCGAAGAAGCTTTCCCTTTATCAGTCACAATTGGAGTAGCACTCAATGCTGAACTAGAACTCGATGACTCATGAGGACTAAGAGTTGGATCATATATATCCTTGTGAATAAATAATCAATCATACGACCCTTCCCGTGATGCCAATTAGATTTACCCTTAAAGGCGACTATGTTAATATGTTTCTCATCTTTCATCTTAACACAAAAGACTACTACCCAAAACCAAGACAAATACAAAAAAAGAACGAAAGCTTTGAAACCACTTGTTAGAATCTCTTGCAGAATTAAGCCAAAAATATTTTCCCTCAAGATGAAACAAAAATAAATATAAAATGAAATAAGAGACACCAAAATAAAATTAGATGGAAGTTTTCCGCCAAATTGAAAAAGAAAACCAACACACTCAATTATTTTTGATTAAGAAACTCTCTTGCAATCAAGTATCGAAAATACAATTGAAAAAGCTCTCTCAACACAAATCAGATAGAAAACAAAGATCTAAAAATTACAATTCTTGAAAAAAATAATATATGAGAACTTGAGAAAATAACATACACCTCAAAGAAGTATAGATCAACCTCACACCCTCAACTTCAATTTGAAATGATGAAAACTTTTCTAAAATGCTCCCCTTTATAAGCCAAATGTGCTTAAAACTCTTAAGAAGATATTTTGCTTGATATCAATAAAATTCTCTTTTATATAAAAGAATACAAATAGAATTTAAAAAGTCACCTTATTAAACTTTTATATGAGAAAAATTTGGAATTTGGCACGTGCATGCATTTTCTCGACCTTTTATTTATATGAAAATTTAGGAGTTTTTTGAAAAAATATCATAAATAACTATGCTTTAAAGTTTTATATCACATGTATCAAAAAATTTAAATTTCTACCTTATATTAACCACATCTCGTACTTTTATTTTACATTTAGTCATATCTCCTATTTTATTTCGTGTATAGCAAATTTTTATATTTTAAATATATTTGACTCATAAATTTTTATTTTATTAACATAAAAATTCTTAATTTAATTTCAAATTTTCTTAAAAAATTTTTCCGTACATTCCATTTAATGAATGATATTTACAATTTTTTTTAAAAAAATTGTAAAATTTAAAATATATTAGTTTAAAGAAAGTTTTTAATTTCTAATAAAATATAATAAGTTCATATTAAAATTTAAAACACCCATATATATATATATATATATAATTTTGATCGATTAAATTTCAAGTAAAGTCTAAAATTTTATATTTTGAAATCTGGACTTCTATGATATTTTACCTGTTTTTATTTGGGTATGCGCTGCAAGTATTGATAAGAGTAATGGGCTTAGGCACAAATATAATTTGGGGTTTGTACTTCTGGATTGGGCTTACGGAAAAGTATGAAGTATAAATACTGATTAATCTATATAATCAGGATACTTTAATTACATACAATGTCTATCTTCCCCGCTACCGCAATAGTCACGATGTGCATTGAGTGTCGTGACAAATATTAAATTTTATCATAGTTTAGAATGACACGTCTATTTGTCATAACCTATAGTCCTTTCTCTCTCTGTATATATAGATAAAAATATAGGGGGCAGCTGGTATGTGTTGCCCCCAAATGGTAGCGTTTCAATGCTGCCATTTGTGGGCCGTTGGACCAGATCCAACGCCCTACAGCCATCCCCAAACGCCCCCTCCCCCCATTGGCGGCCACTGCCCCCCTCACCCGCAACGACCATCTGTGGGCCGTTCGATCTGATCCAACGGCCTACAGCCATCCCCAAACCCCCCCCCACCCCCCACCTGCGACGACCGTCGACCGCCGCAGCCACTACCACCCACGCTCCCCTCCCCCGGCCTTCTCGCCCCACCTGCCCCCGCCGCCCATCCCACTCACCCCTGCCGTCCGCCCCACCTGCCCCCGCCGTCATGAGGCCCCCGATCTACCCTGCCCGGCCTTCCCGAATCGACCGGTTTTAAATATAAAACCCTGACTCGAATCGTGGGTTTTACAACCTCTGCCCATTTTCATCCTCACTCGAGTCAATGTTACGAAATACATCTCAAAAAATATGAAAATACAGAATAAAATACCATAAAATAAAATAATCAATTAGAACTCGATTATTTTATTTTATTGTATTTTACTATATTTTTTATTATTTTTTGGAATGTTTCGTAATAATAACTGAAGGTGAGATTATTTTTGGTGAGGGTAGGGGTTTGGGGATGGCTATAGGCCATTGGATCAGATCCAACGGCCCACAAATGGCAGCATTGGAACGCTGCCATCAGGGGCCGCGCATACCAACTGCTCCCTATATTTATATCTATATATACCAAGGGAGAGAGGACTATAGGTTATGACAAATAGCCGTGTCATACTAAACTATGATGAGATTTAATATTTGTCACGACACTCAATGCACATTGTGACTATTGCGGTAGGGGGAAGATAGACATCGTATTTAATTAAAATATCCTGATTATATAGATTAATCAGTATTTATACTTCATACTTTTCCGTAAGCCCAATCCAGAAGTACAAAACCCAAATTATATTTGTGCCTAAGCCCATTACTTTTATTAATACTTGCAACGCATACCCAAATAAAAACAGGTAAAATATTACAGAAGTCCGGATTTCAAAATATAAAATTTTAGACTTTACTTGAAATTTAATCGATCAAAATTATATATATATATATATATATATCTACTAGCTTTTACCCATGCAACGCGCGGGCCTGACAAACTTCTTAAAATGTTACTAAAAATAAAATTAAAGATAAATAATATTAAACAATATAAAAAAATTCCTTTTAAATATAGTTGATAAATAAATATATAATAATTATACCATCTAAAAAATAGTAAAAAAATATCTACAAATTATTAGTTAAAAATTCCTTACAAATATATATCATCTTATCAAGGTCAAAGCTAAGTATTTATATTAATTATCCAATATAAATTATTTTTCATAAAAAAGATTCAAACTTCCAAGTGACCCTTAATTATTAATCACTAAAATAACTTCTCAATGTTATGTTCAACATGTAATATATTTTAATTTAATTAATAATATATGAAGAAATATAAAGGTATTTAAATGTAAATATAAGTAAATAATTGTAAACACTTTTTTCCAAATATATTTTAAAATATCTTCCTAGTTGAAATCAACTTGAAATTCTCAATAGAAAAAATTATATGAAGAAATTTTTAAATTAAATTTTAAACATTTATATTTAATTAGTTTAACAACACGTGTTTTAAATATTTAATTAGTTAAAATCATATGTTTTAAACAATTATATACAAATATTAGTTAATATTAAGTTTTGGGCGAGTAGGAGATGAAAATGATAAATTTTGAGCAAGTAAGAAAGGAAGGACACGACGGTGGAGAGATTTTTGTGTGAGTAAAAGATGAAAGCGAAGAGTTTTAAATAAGCTATCAGAAAAGAACACAGGGATTTGTAAGGCCAAAACTAATGTCATTTTAGGAGAAGGCAAAAAAAATGACGAGAGTAAAAAAATCCATTTTATTAAAAGAAAATTAAATATAATTATCAGAAAAAAAACTATTATAATAATTTAACTGTCATCTCACTTAAAAATAATTTCTTTTTTCTTTTTAAGAGACCTAGCAGCCGGCGGCAGGCAGATATGGCTGCCCCGCGCCGTCACTAGCAAGATTTTGTTTTTTATGAAAAAACAAAATTAACAAAGGGTTGGGGCCACCTTATGGCCCGCCTGGCTCAAGGTAGTGGTTCTGGCTACTCGAAGGCCTAAGGCCCGTGCAGTGCTGGGAGCCCTTTTGTAAAAAAAAATATTAATTACTTTTCTTTTTGTTTGGTGAGTTTATTTAAAATTTTTAAACGAGGGTATTTTAGATAATTCATATTTTTTTGCCTTTTTTTAGGAATTTAACTTGATTTTCTAACCACATGGTATTATTAAAAACTATTATTTCTTTTTTGGTAAAAAATTATATCATAAAAGGGGGAAATTTTTGATATTATTAGACAATAGTCATAAGGTATAATTACTAAAAAGAAAAAAAATTATGAATTGTTTTTAATATCCCTAAAGGGGATTTAGCTTTTTTTTTACAAAAATATAACTTAGCTACTGTTATAGTGTCGGCCAACCTTGGCATAGGGTAATCAAATCTAGTCGCCCCTCTGGCCGACAACGAAAAAGTATTTAACTTTTTTTAAATGACCGGCAACGACGTGGTCACTCATGCCAGATCTAGTTTGAAGTTGTCGAATTTAGTTGCCCTTATAGTAGCCGACCAGTTTAAAAAATATATTATTGATAATTTTTTAAAAAATGCTTGATCGCGTTAGTCTGAGGTGGCTGGCCAATGCAACCGCACCTGACCATATTTGGCCACAGGCGGCCAACCGTGCATTGCAGCTTAAGCTAGTTTAACAAAATCACTTCAAGGGATCCACTTTCGATTTTCTTTTTTTTGTTGTTTTATAAAGAGACTTTAGATGTACTACCAAACTCATAAAGTTGAGTTATGAAAAAGAGATGACAATATGGTAAAGATTAGGGTGCAAATGAACGGAAGGAGACAACAAGATAGGTAAAATTACAACAAAATTAATTGTTTTTTCTTATTGGGAGATATTGACCTAGCAAGTCAAAATGGAGCCATAAATCGAACAAATTCGAGTTTAATTGAACTATTAACACCTTAAGTTCTTATTCTCTATTAGACCAGTTTACTAAAAAGGACTTGAATACCCCCAAGAACACAGATGTTAACCTCAGAAACAGACACGACACTGATATAAATAATACAGGTGAGGGTTCATAAATATACCACAAACTCATTTGTTTGCTAAGCACTGGCCCAACTCGCCACCATAAAGCAAAGTAGCAGCAGAGTCATTGTCACTCTGGACTTTAAAGAAAGAAAGGAAGAAAACGGAGGTGGTCAGTCAAGAATTGATCGGAAGGTGGTAGAAGAAGGAAGCTACTTGCACAAGAAGATGTTGACAAGCAACGAAAGCGATGACGTCAACGTCCAAGAACTAAATAAATAACCGTGTTCAGCTTTCGCTTGCCTGGGATACTTTCATTCAACACCTCACAATATAATAGATAAATTTACACTTCCTTGTGCAGCTTACTCCTCTCTCTCTACGTAAGGTTCTTGTTTTATCAATAATTTTAAATTATATTAATTAAAAAGTAATTAAAAATTCAATAAATTAATTATGATAATTCAGTAAGTGAAAATTACGATAAACCCAATCTTGACAGCCGCCTGGCGGCGCCGGCACGTATTTTAAAAATGAAAATTATAAGGGTATTAAAGATAATTCACAATAATTTTCCCTCCATTTTGATAATTATACTAGATTTTCTACGTATATGGTAATATTGAATTTTTCCTTTGTTTAGTTAAAAGCTCGATAAATAAATTGTGGAATTGATCCTGTCAATTTTAATTTGACGGAAATCTGTACCATTTTATGAGCACAATACATTATTATTATTATTATTATTATTAGTAATTATTATTTAAAATCAATTTTTAAAATCAGAATTGTCTCACTTGATTTTCATTATTTTCTTGTCAGATGCCACAAGTACCTGACGCCGATAAAAGCATAAAAGTTGGGTTTCAATTGCTGCAAAATGGGGCTAAACTTTTTTTTAAAAGAAAAAAGAATTGGGCCAAACTAAATATGAAATAAAATAGATAAATTTATTGGGCAGCTTACTCCTCTCTCTCTACGTAAGGTTCATGTTTTATCAATAATTTTAAATTATATTAATTAAAAAGTAATTAAAAATTCAATAAATTAATTATGATAATTCAGTAAGTGAAAATTACGATAAGCCAAATCTTGACAGCCGCCTGGCGGCGCCGGCACGAATTTTAAAAATGAAAATTATAAGGGCATTAAAGATAATTCACAATAATTTTCCCTCCATTTTGATAATTATACTAGATTTTCTCTATATATGATAGTATTGAATTTTTCCTTTGTTTAGTTAAAAGCTCGATAAATAAATTGTGGAATTGATCCTGTCAATTTTAATTTGACGGAAATCTGTACCATTTTATGAGCACAATACATTATTATTATTATTATTATTATTATTAGTAATTATTATTTAAAATCAATTTTTAAAATCAGAATTGTCTCACTTGATTTTCATTATTTTCTTGTCAGAAGCCACAAGTACCTGACGCCGATGAAAGCATAAAAGTTGGGTTTCAATTGCTGCAAAATGGGGCTAAACTTTTTTTTAAAAGAAAAAAGAATTGGGCCAAACTAAATATGATACTATCACAGTTTCATTAAAATTAAAATCCAGTAATAAATGTATTGAAGGTGAATGGTGAAAAATTAATTATATGTTGGCTTTTCATAGTTAATGAAGCTACAAAAGTCAATTATGATAAATAATCTTAAAAATCAATTAATCATTAACGGTTTCAAAAATAATTATTATAATTTATAAAACAAAAACTATTAATGAATTTTGAACATGCACAATCTGGGCCGCACTTTCAAGCAGCATCCCTTCGTCTTCACCAAACCCCACAACACACAATATCCCAACCGCCAATTGCACAGATCCCTAGCCATTTTCTGTCCCCCGTTCACCACCTTGTGGAAGATTCAAGCATCTTTCTCCCCCCCCTTTTTTATTTCTTTCTTCACTTCCACATCACAATAAAAATCGGCATATATCATCCTGCTACCATAACCATTCATTCATATGTAATCTTATTCATCTACCATACTGATATCTACATATTACTGTGATAATTATATATGTACACGTAATATGCAGTGCCCCTCCCAAGGATTTTCCATGAATGTTCAGTCAAGACCCACGTCGGCCGCTTCACCTATATATACATATGTACACACCTGCTCCCAATCCACACGTCTTCAACCATCCAGTCTCCTTCATCTCCACTTGCCCATGCCCATATTCAAGATCTTGTAATATTTTCGTCATTGATACAAATCATTTATACAACGAATTGAAGGTTGAAGCTTGCAAGGGGGTGTTGACGCCGGGAATGCCTGCCTGCGTCGAGAACGCGAGGACCCAGATCGGCAATTGCGTCTACAAGACGTGCTTCAGGTCATCCATCTCTGGCCGGACCTGCTACGACGCCGCCGGTTCATGCATCGACGTCGTCGAGCCCAGGCCGGCTAAGAAGCAAGAACAACAAGAACAAGACCATGACCAAGAAGAAGATAGGCTATGGTTGCTAATAATAGAGGAAGCTCGATCGGACATGGAGGAGGAGCCTATCTTGCGAACCTACTACACCTCCTCCATCCTATCCTTCGACTCCCTCTCGTCGGCTTTGGCAAATCTGCTCGCTCAACGGCTGTCCGGCCGATGCCTCTCCTCCGACGTCCTCTACTCTATCTTTGCACCGGCTTTCGCCAATAACAATTCGGTTATGGAGGCGGTAAAGGCCGACCTCATGGCCGCGCGGGAGAGAGACCCCGCCTGCGTCAGCTTGGTCCATTGCCTCCTCCATTATAAGGGCTTCCTCGCCGTCCAAGCCCACCGCGTGGCCAACAAACTATGGCTCTCGGGCCGGCGGGCCATGGCCTTGTTGATACAGAATAGGGTGTCGGAGGTGTTTGCCGTTGACATCCACCCCGGCGCCACCGTTGGCGTTGGCATACTGCTCGATCACGCCACTGGGGTGGTGGTCGGGGAGACAGCCGTGATTGGTGACAACGTGTCGATATTGCATAATGTGACTTTGGGTGGCACTGGAAAGGTTTCCGGCGACCGGCATCCGAAGATTGGGAGTGGGGTGCTGGTGGGGGCCGGGACTCAGATTCTGGGGAATGTGAGGATTGGGGATGGGGCGAAGATCGGTGCCGGGTCTGTGGTGTTGAAGGAGGTGCCAGCGTTTACAACAGCGGTGGGGAATCCGGCGAGGTTGGTTGGCGGGAAGGCCAACCCCATCAAGCTTGGGAGTATAGCAAGCTCTACCATGGACCATACTTCTTATGTGGACCATTGCTTTGATTATGTTATATAATGTTATGTTAGTTTGTTTGATGCATTGGTTTGGGAAGCTTTGATGGAGCTTCTTGTTGTAATGGAGAATTGAACTTCTCCTTGTTCTACTTGGTATGGTTTCAGTTCCTGATGCAATGAGAATGGAAGTTCTCAATATTATAATTTCTTGGCTTCTACTATTCTAGAGATTCGATATTTCAATTTGATGCTGTAAGGTAAGATCAGGATTTCAACAAGTGATGGCAATTATTGGCAACAAGTTGCATGGTGCCATTGCTTTCAAAAGGTGAGTAGAGTAGGCGGCAAATATTGACTAGTTTTGCAGTTTATAGGAAACCAGGGGAAGCTGTACAACTTAGTCACTAGCATCATCACCATCTCATATATTTGTTCTCACTTAGATTGGAGAGCAAAACAAAATGATTTTGCAAACGAATGGGTATTACAGAAGTCTTTAACAGCACAGTCAAAACACAAATGGTATAACCAGTATAGATGCAACCTTTCAAGAAGGAAAAAGATGAGATTAACTCAGCTAAAAAGGTTCACAGTATATGCTATTCACCAAACAAACGAGAAATCAAATAGAGTTTCAAGCAAAGTTTGAGTCTTTTTTTCTGTTCTCTGGAGTCATAATCAATGAGTTGATTGATACCTGTCCCATTTGAGGGTACGATGCAAAGACTTCATACCCTCAAGGTGATATGTTAGACTCAATTGTCAATGGTAAATCTGCGGCTAAGAATCAACCCAGGGAAGAATCAATCTTAAACATCAAGTTATTAACATTTGGCAGTTTTTTCATTAGTGTAATGGTGAAGAAACGTTAACAAAACAGAATCATTTTCCCACTAAAAGGACATTGTCCTAGGTGGTGGTTCAAATATTTTAGGCAAAGAAGATATGTTCTCTCTGACTTTCAAGAAACAGCATCATTGAATAGATAAATTGTTGAATCCAATCCTGACGCTATGCACCTTTAAATCCACATTCTTTCTTCCTTTTGAGCCAACTATGTCTTCATATTTTAAGTTGAAAATCTACACCTAAGGAGTGCACGCCTCATTTCCATAAAGGAATATGACTGCTACCATATTGACAACTCCAAGAACAAGCTATGATTGATAAAAAGAGACAAGCTCTTCATCAAACGTAATATCGAAGTAAGCTGTTGACTCATGCTTAGCTAATTAGCACAACAAAGAAATTGATGAAGAAAAAGAACATGTTTCAACAAATAATACTTATAACAGGATGTTTTCACGCATACTAGAAGAAAAGGAATGAACATCCACATAGGTAATAATTTACAGACATTGAAGATTTTTGTTTTATGCTAATTCTTCCTTCTAGTGTCCTTCAATGAAACCGCATGTTCATGGCTTATGTGACAAACCATCTGTTATCTAAATATTATTACTTGCACAAAATTTGGAGAACGGGAAACTTAATACCCGGATATAATGAGGGGCCAATACACATGAAAATTCCTATCTTATGCAGTAACTAGTTCTTCAGACTTCCTCCTTGATTTTCTACCCATGATGTGGCTGCAACCTTAGTTGTCAGAAACCATCCCAATTTATCTGGAGCTTCATCGAAGGGGGCCTATTAATTCCCTCAGGTGAGATTCAAACACAGTTGCCAATCCATTTTCTGAATATCTGTGTTTGCCATGGCCAGTGTGGATGCCAAGCAATGGGGGCAACTCATCTCCATCCTCCATAGCTTTGGACAGGTCATTCATCCCATATGTGGAGAACATTTAAAGCAGCTCCAAGTGAGAGACACCTGAGGTGCAGGGACCATTGGGTAGGAGTTTTGGTCTGTATTGTTGAGTACAAGTCAAGTTCAATTCCCAGGTCCAACAGCTCACAAGCCTTCTCCAGGAAATCCAGATTAACACACAGATCAATCAAGCAATTCAAGTACGCCTTCATTACATCATTACTGACATTGCCAAACAATTCCTTGGCCCGGAAAACTCCAACATCAATATCGGCAGTTATCAGCAACTTCACCAGAGAACACAAGCAACCAACTTCCCAAGCTCTTTTTTCCGCGTTGGAGTCATCACATTCAACAAACACCCACAAAACCTATCATCCGGAGTGATCCCCAGATCCAACAGCAGGTTAAATGTAGCCACCACATCACCAGTTCGCTTTGCCTTCCCATAACACTGGATCAGCGAAGTCAAGATGAATATCTTGGGCTCAAAACCAGCCTCCAACATCTTCTTCAAAACCACTTCTGCTTCAGAAACCAGACCACTACAAGAATAAATCGTAATCAACGACGAAAATCTCCAACTATCAGGCTTACAATCATCCGACCCCTCCATTTCCTCAAACAGCCTCACAGACTCATCCACATACCCAATATCAGCACACATGGCCAACAACGTATTATACAAAATCACATTCATATTCATCCCCTTCTCCTTCATCTCCCTATAAGCACCCAGAGCATCCGCCGGGTACCGAGCTCTGCCATAAGCTCTCAACAATGCAGCATAGGTCGGCCAATTCGCCTCCAACCCACTATCCCTCATCACCTTGTAGATGGCCTTGACCTGCCACGGCCTCCCAGCTCTCCCCATAGCATCAAGCAAAGTGCTGTAAGTCACCAAATTCGGCTTCACCTTCAAAGCCTTCATTTCTTCATACACATTGAGGGCACCATCAAAATTCCCGCCGGAGCTATAAACATGAATCATAGTCGAGAACGACACCGAATCAAGCCGCCATTTCTCCATCGGAGCTCGGTCGTACAAGCTCAACGCCATGTCCGCATTCGATCATCACCGAATAGGTGATATCATCGGGACTGCACCCAAACTCCGGCATCGTTTCGATCCACTCCACGGCCTTATCCGGCAGCGGGCACAATCTCTCGCTGCTAATGATCGTGGAAAATGTGATGTTATCAGCTCTAATGTTTCTATCAACCATCTCCAGAAACAAGGACTCGCCCATGTCCCAGTTCCGGCCCTTTTTGGTGACCTTGAGGGTGACGTTGTAAAGGAGGGTCTCATTCACGGGCCGGAACTTGGACTGAAACCACCGGAGCGCGAGCAGGGCGGTGTCGGGGTCGTCGTAGTTGTTGACGACGATGAAGGCGTCCTGCTCGAGGGGGTTGTCACCAAGGCGGGCGTGTGCGGCGGTGAAGCGGCTGAGTCCGGGCCTCAGGCGGTGAGGGACAGGGCGACGGCGTAGAAGGAGACGTAGCGGGCGGCGCGGGGCCTGGCGGGGTTGACCCACAAGGACTTTTTGAAGGATGCGTCGTCGGCGTCGGCGTCGGCGGCGACGGCGGAGATGGGGTGGAAGGAGGAGGTGGCGAGGAGGAGAGGGAAGTGGCGAGGAAGAGAGTCTTATCAAAATCCAACCTCTCCTCCTCACTCCAACTTCATTCGCCAGAAGTGCCAAAAACCTTACCTGAAAGCAAGGAATTATTATTTTTGTTATTTATTTTTAAGTAACCAGTAGACTATAATTTTATGTAAATTAGAAATTTTAAAAATATTAATAATTTTTTATATATTTATAATGATACTCTCAAATTAAAATTTATTAATTAATAATAAACACTTATTTGTATAAAATTATAGAATACCGGTGACCTTTCATGTAAGTTCGAGAAAAAAAGAAGTTGTTGCCTCACTTATTAAGAGTTTATGCGATGTAAAATAAAAGAATGAGAATTATATCAATGCACTCTTGCTTTTTAAATAATTCGTTGTCACTTATCAACTACTAAAAATAAAATTATAGAATAAACATCATAAATTAAAACTTGTAATATAAAAAGAATAATTAAAATCTTTAAAGATAATTTTTGTATTATAAACAAATTAATATAATAACTTGTACACGTTACAAGATAAAGTACTATATATCTTTTATAAATAAACGAGAAAGTGGATAACTTTTAAATGAACCCGTTCAAAGGGTGAGACTATTTATAGAAGAAAGCCAAGCTGAATTATTGGGGCGAGCCAAACTTGACCTGTTGATACAACCCGAACCACTAGGGTGAGCCAAACCTAAACCATGTCGGATCACCCGTACGAAAAGGACTTAATAACCTTAAATTTATAAGTGTTCTAACTTAAAGCCTTATAAATAAGCTTTAATAGCTTGCTCTTAAAAAAAAAGTGGATGAATAATTGTTAGTTGTGCCCTCGAATAATAATTTTTTGTTGGTCGAAAAGAGCTGCAAATCGGACTTTTGGCATACATGTGTGAGTGCTGCAACTCCCAATGTCGGCTGGTGTCTCCTACCTATTCCAAAGCCAAGCTGCAAGTCATCCAAAACTACAACACTAGCATTTGTTATTTTTTTCCAACGTGATATACGCACCCAAGGTGGTGCGGGTGGTTCCATACCTGAGACGGGGCTATGGGTGGGTCTCACTTATACAAATTCATGTACATAAGCAAAGTTTTTAGGATGTTACCCAAGGGGGTGGGTCCATTTAAAGAGTCCAATCCACTCAAATTGCTGCACATTATGGGCCCCTCTACTCCAGTTATTGTCTCGTATAGTCCACTTCTCAAACACTTTAAGAGTTTTGACCTCTAACTGGTTGCATCCTCTTTATTCACCGTTTCAAGGCTAATCAAGTATTCCTCCTCGACCGTTGTTATAAAGTATAACCAATTAGGGCCATAACCTTATTTTATTTATTTTTATACATCATGTTTTATTTGCGCGGATTTTGAGTCGAGCCTGTCAAATGGAAACTTTAAATGATGAGTGGTGACCAAATTCTTAACCTTGCCAAAATCAAATCAACTTGTGTTTTTGTTTAAACAAGATAAAGAAAAACCAACTATGTAGGGAGAAAGTCCCCGTATTTAGATCTCGCCAGAGCTTTAGAAATTAGCATTAACCCAAAAAACATCATCTTCATCAACCGTTTTAAGATTATATCCATTCCCTACATTGTCAAAAATGGTGTAAGGACCTTCCCACAATAAGGTAAATTTCGACTGAGGAAGATCAGTTCAGACTTCACGTGTATTGCAAAGAACTAATGTACTAGGTGTAAAGGAGTGAGTAGAGATGTGTTTATTATAGTAGGGTGCTATTTTTTCCCGATAAAGTTCGAGATGCTTACTTGTATCACTTTGATATTCTTCAAGGCATTCCAATGCCGTAATGCATTCGGTTGTATGATCATTAGTAAAGGGATCAACTTAAGTAGTAATAGCAAGGCATGTAGCCAGGACTTTGATTTCTTTTTGATTTTTGAGATAGTTTTCCACAACATTTGTTTCAAAATTTTATTTAAAGATTCAACTTGTCCATTACTTTAAAAATTGAAAGGAAAAATTTTGCCATTTGAATTGTATACTTTTCTACTAGCTGAGTTGTTTACCACGCAAGGAACGAGGTTCTATTATTTGTGATAATCTTTTGAGGCACTCTAAACCCACATAATATGTTTTTTAATGAATTGTGCCACACAATCACTTGTTTGCTGTCAAACGGAAATAACTTCATCCAAGTTTGTGAATTATTCTATAAGAGTAAAGATAAATTTATATCCTTTAAAAGACAACACTACAAAAATTCAAACTTTAACACACAATTAGTAATCTAGAGGCACACAAAACCATGGAAAGATGCATACAATTTCTAGACAACATTTTTTTGATTTTCTGAAATAGTTTTTGCAGCTTTTGTTTCAAAATTTTATTTCAAGATTTAATTTGTCCATTACTTTGAGGATTGAAAGGAGAAGATTTTGCCTTTTGAATTTTGTACTTCGTTGTTTGCCACTCAAAGAACAGGGTTTTATTATTAGTGATAATCTTTTGATAATCCTACAAATAATATGACCTTTAATAAATTGTGCCAAAATAGTTTGTAAAATATTTTACAACAGTAAGGATAAATTTACATCCTTCAGAAGATACATTACAAAAATTTAAACTTTAGCACAGTAATCTAGAGGCACACAAAACCCCGGAGAGAAACAAATAATTTTCACCCCGCCATAACCGTTTTATTGAAAGTTGAGGTTGTTTATTTGTACCATTAGTTTCTTGAGTTGTGATGAGTATTGTCATTGAAACTAATTTATTTAACTTTTTGGGGCTAGCCTTTGTGTGCGTATAATGGGGAGGTTTGATTGTATTATCTACTGTGTCGAATAAAATACAACATTAAAATGGTTTCCCAATTTTCATTATGCAGCTAGAAATGGTAGATTTTTCCACTAGTTTACGAATTTGGACTTGTGTAGAAAATTTTTTCTTAACATCAATGAAATGCAACACTGAATTTTTCCACTAGCTATTGACTCTGCTCTATCGAATTTGTCCGTCATATTGGCTGCTTAACACACCCATCGAAGGGATCCCTTGGATAATTTTAAACATTATGATGGTGGATGGAATATCCGCAACAACCAATACTGGGCTTTATTTTTTTGCTCTCTCTATCTCTTATTTGTCTATGTTTTTGTTTTTTGTTTTTTGTGAATTTTGCTATCTACCAAATTTATTTGTGTAAATTCTTACTGAATGTTTCCTATGTAGTCTGTTGGACATACTGCAGCTCCTCTCTTTGTTGTCTGTGCGTTGTGGTTTGTGGGCTTTGGCTTGATCTTAATTTGTCTTCGTTGCTATGTATGCTGCTGCGGCTGCCGAAGTTACTCTTATTCTTGAACAGCTTTGCACTCTCGGTCATTCTACTTGTAATCTTCATGTGTTCTTTAATGTGAGCAAATTCTCTCCTAGAGACAATTTTCTTCGATACTAGCAACCATGTATTTTATTTCCAAAAATTTTATGATGGTTTTAGATTGATGCTTGTTTGCACTAGTTCAAGGTGAATTTTGTTTGCTTTGTGCTTCATTAGTGATAATCGATAAGTTATAAATTCACAGGACCAAAAGTTTGCTGCGAGGTTTCCTACATCTTGTGAGGCACAAACTTTCTTGGATGCTGTGATTTTAATATCTTGTTCACGTACAGATTGCTAGACTGTCATGTCTTTCAATTGCAATTTTTTTTCTATAAATAAAGTTGTTTGCTTTGTATTCTATGGTTTTAGGTTAGAATGTAAATCACTGCCCTTGCTGATTAGTAAGCAAATGCCACAGGTGGGTTGACTGTGATACCACAGAAAATTGGGTCCGTTTTACTCTAAAATAATTAGGCACTTTAGACGACAAAAATTCTAAAAAATAGTTCAAAATTTTGATACCCACCCCTTTGGTAGCAATGTCAATGGAAACCATTAGATGACCATGACATGCACCATGAACAAGAAAATATATGAAAAATAAATAGAAATTGCTTAGTGTTACTAGCTGCTGATATATAGTAATATTAATATTCAACAAGTAAAATTTGTCCATCTATTTATATATCTCGTGGTTGTATTTTTTGTAAATTAGACAAAATAATCCTCATTATATAATCATCTTTAAACTCATATTAATTAAATGAAGCTGATGTAGGAGTATAACCTTAATTTTCTTAGATTAAGTTAGTAATGAAAATATTTGTCATGAACATGAAAGTATTTTTTTAATGTGGTTTATAACATGAATTTAAAGCTTAGCAAGATTCCGTCACTAAAGCAGCTTTTCTTTTTAGAGTTGCAGTGAGGCACAACTCAAAAGAGATGTTCATTTCAAATGTAGCCAACATGCCTCAACTTCACAACGCAGCCAGTCCATTTTTTAGGCCTTTTTTCTGCGTAAAAACAACAAAGAGCTAGTGTATAGTAGATGCATCATTTTAATTGTTAGAATCGACTTGTTTTTATCGAATTGACCCGGCTAGAGCTCGGCTCGGATAGGCTCGCTCTGAAAAGTAAGCCAAGCTGAGTTCGGTTCGTGCAGGTCATACTCGGGCTCGGCTATGTCAAGCCGAGCCGGTTCTAGCTTTCATATGGTTTTCTTGTATGTTAAGATGTCTTCTCGTCTCCATATAATAATTCTGCCCCATCAAAGCAAGGGCATATAAATGTGTATTGTTGCACTTGTAATATATACATTAGAAAGCATTTCTTACTGCACTTTCTTGTACTTTAACTTCAGTATTAAGAAAACAAGCTTTGATTCATATATATTGCATACTACAAAGCCACGGTTGTTCTAAGATTCTTTTTTTTTTAAACTCCTTCCCTCAATTTAGTTTGTATGAATACATGCACTTACGATTGAATATTATTTGGCCATGTCTGATATGGAAATAAGTCTTCTTTGCATATGTTTTCGGTCATACTTACAAGCAAAGTTGTTTTGTTTTTGGACTGATTTGTTCTTCGAAGCAACTTATTAGCCTTCTTTTAATCTCCACATGAGTAGTCTCTTCCAAGAGTTGCCACTTCATTCATTGGACAAAACCCACATAACAGCATGATTTTATGGAGGTTTTGCAGCCCAAGAAATTACTAGGGCAAGCAAAATATCTTCTGGGATTGTTGAGTTGTGAAGTAAATAAAAGTTTGAACAAATAGAGTTAGGATTTTGAACTAGAAAAAAATGTTAAAAGATGTAAATTGTGGATCTTGAATAACATCAATATCCCAGGAGTTGAGAAAAACACACTTCAATATTAAAATTTTAAATTTTCTTTTTGATTGTAAAGACTCACAAGTCCACGCACTCGATTGATGAGTTATTAGTGATATATTTTATAATTAACTCAACTCCTTGAGCCAAGTAATGAAAGGTATTAAATATTTTAATATCTTTTAATTTAACTAAATTAATATTTGAAAAAATATATGTATATATATATATATAATAAAATAACTAGTGGAAAAAAGTCTTTTATCATCAAAATTTTTGGTGGCAAATTTGCCACTAAATTGTCACAAAATTCGGTACCAAAAAATTTATCATTGAATAATTACTGAAAAGTTGGTGTCATTTTGTTTCCAAAATCAGCCGAATAGTTATAGAATATTTCAGCCACTAATTTTTGGTGGCAAGATTGACGACACCAAAAATTAGCCACTTAAAATTGATGTCTCTTTTTCTCTAAATTAGTTACCTAATGACCATCAAATATTTCGGTGACAATTTAATTAGTCAACGAATAGCCACTGTTTTTTTGTGGCAAAATTAATGACACAAAAAATTAACTACAGAAAAATTAGTCTCTTCTTTTTTACAAATTAGTTGCTGAATCGAAATTTTGGTTGACAATTTAATTAGTTATTTAATAGCCATTATTTTTTTGTGGCAAAATTAACGACACAAAAAATTTGCACTAGTGCCATTATTTTTATATATTTATCACTAAATTATCATCGAAAATTTTGGTAACAAAAATATGTTGCCATTTTTTTGGTATTATAGTTTAAAAGTCATTTTAAAAAACAACACATTTTTTTCAAAAGCTTACACGCGAGGCCATTTAAGCTGGTCGCAGGTTCCCGAGATCATGTGGAGCCGCAGGTTTCGCTGTCGGTGGCCCACCACCACGCTGTCTCTTGCTCCATTCGTCTGCCATGTCCACTGCCACCTCGCAACTTTGCCCCTGCGGTCCTTGCCTCCCCATGCCACCTCCCCTCTCCCTTGCAGCCCCGTGCTTCCACAACCATCGAGCCCTGACAGTGAAATTTTCGGTGGAAAATTTATATGGCAATGACCTTTTTGTAATTGAAAATGGGTCTTTTGTCGTAGAAAATTTTGATGATAAAATGTCAATTTTTCATTAGTGTGTGTGTGTATATATATATATATATATATACATAACAAGTGTAAAAATCGTAATATATGCAGTTTTCATGTAACATTTTATTTAGGTAATCGAATAAATAGTGCAAATGATTCAGAATAAGAGGAGAATCGATCAAAAGCATCTCTATGTTTAAGAGCCGGCCAAGTTTTAATAAAAATATGAATGTGTCCAATAAGATTCATGGGTTAAGGTTTAGTGTCCTTTCAACTTTAATTAGGTTTTCATAAAAGGGTGATTCAATGTTTTGTCCAAGAGTGATAATTCAATATTTGATTGATTGAGTTAACATTGTTAGCCACTTAGTCATTATGTTTTCTTTTATTTATCATTGAAATCAGACAAAAGATAATTATAGAATCCTGAGTAATTAACTCTTGCTTAGTATCCACACAAACTGATGGGATTAACATGACTAATTGGAGTGAGTGGTTTCCATTAAATAATCAAAGCCTTCTTAATTCTTAAGTAGACTAATCAAATAATCAAAGTCTTCTTAATTCTTAAGTAGACCAATAGAAACCTTTTAAGTAGTAGTTTTTAGAATTCAATCAATTGTGTGACTATTGATGATTTAATTCTATTTCATCATGAAACAACACAACATAATAGAAAATGAGTTTGCATACCATAGATTCATAGACACTTGGCCAGAGCCAATTAAAAGCTTGGTCCAAACAAACACCAACAAAGCGAGCTCTGGTTTGAGCGTGCTCGGATACGACTTTGTTATCAAAGGAATTATAACAAAATTAATTTTAAAATACTTTTATACTATTTTTTTTTAAAAATCTAAAAATATATTATATTGATGTGAAAAAAATTAAGAATTTATTAACTGCTTACAAATGTGCTATTCTTTTATACATATATAAATCTCCTTATGTAGGACCCATACACAGATCCAATTTATGAGTGTAGTTCATATACTACATGAGGTGAGGGTTACTTTAATTTTTCCATTTCTTCCTAATGTGTTAACTAGAATTAAAGATGTATATGCACAACCCTATTTATATACTAAAAGTTACTTCAGCAGGTATTAAACATGGAAAATGAGAATAATAAAATTAGTTATGCAAAAATAAATATATAGATCCGCTTTCTTCCCCCAAAATAACATATTAAAATTAATAACATATTATTAACTCTTCCCAATGAAAGGGGAATTAAAATTCACCCTCCGACAAAAAGTTAGAATTCTATCAACCAAAATACAATTAAATTTAAATTTAATAAATTAAACTATTATACCCTCTCCACTTCATTCACTTAGAGTTTATCTTCAAAATTAAAATCTATTTTTGAGACATTATATCATTGTTGTCTATCACCTTATTGAATGAGAGTCTATCAATAATATTCGATTATCTTATCTCTCATACAATGGGGCGATATATTACCTAATATTAACAAAAATCTTGTAAAAAAGGAACTACAATAAAAAGTAGGATATTTAGCAAAAAACATATAACAAAAATAAAAATAATATATTATAATTTATCTCTTCATTTAATTTAAATTTATTTTTAAAATCAAAATCTATATATATTTACTCATTCAATTATAATTTATTGATTTTTTTATCTCTAATATATATTACTTGTAGTGTAACATTTTGCCTAGGGCCCTACTATCCTAGTATCTACTCTCTCTCTCTCTCTCTCTTTCTCTCTTTCTTTCTCTCTCTCTATATATATATTAATAAAAAGAAATTCAATACCAATCTAAGATTAAAAGTAGAAGAATCAATTAATCATAATACAAGAATATTTAAAAATATAATAAAAATACCTTCACATATGGTTACAAGTTTAAATCTTATTAACGTTAATTTTTTAAAAAATACTAAAAATCTCTTTTCACAATAGAAGATCACGGGTTCAAACTTAGCTGACTTTAACTTCTAACTTCTTTCTAATAAAAGTTTATTAAATTGTCTTTGAAAAAAATATAATAAAAAAATTAAATAATTATAATTTATCTTTTCATTTAAATAAAATATATATATTTAAAGTTATTCACTGCATATATTTAAGATATTAAATTATTATAATTTATTTTATTATTTAATGAGAATATATATATATATATAAAATTAAAATTTATCCGATATAAATATTTTGCTTAATATATATAATTAATTTAATTTTAGACTAATGGAATTATGGAGGAGTTAAAAGCCATTTATTTTCGAAACTGAAAACGCTCTCCACTACGTTTACATGACGCCTGCCCATATCCTTCCTGCACACCATACTGTTCCTATTCCATTGGTAGCAGGAAAGCTACCATCCGATCCAGACCCCAAAAAACAATAAGTTCCCATCAAAGTTGTTGGCTTTCTGATCATCACCTTTTTCTTTTTCACTAGCAAGAAACTTCATCTGCAAAGATCCCAAAACGTGGGTACCCAAGAGATGAGCTTCTCCTCTCAATACCATTTGGAAGTAGATGGTATTCTTCTAGCTGTGTTTTGAATATCCTGCCAACTTTGTGTTCAAGACATGACACTTCATAGGGGGAGAAGTCTGTTGCGCGTGTCAAAGGTGCCGCCCAGCCGGCTGTAGCTGATACAGACCTTTCTCCAGTTTTAGCTTCTCAGCAAGGGAAGAAGTGACAGAGATGGCTGCTTTCTATAAGAGTAGTGGCTTTTGGAGCAGAGGAACGGAAGAGTTGGGAGTTGGTGGCA
The DNA here is from genome assembly GCA_033002965.1 of Piper betle. Taxonomy (NCBI): domain Eukaryota; kingdom Viridiplantae; phylum Streptophyta; class Magnoliopsida; order Piperales; family Piperaceae; genus Piper; species Piper betle. Next base: position 28,330 of record JAURVB010009451.1, on the reverse strand, counting down.
GAAAGACATGGTTGGAGCAGAGGAGCTGGTTGGGGCGGGGATCTACCTTTCACCCTCTTCAGGCCCATTTGTCCTGGAGCTTGATAGATTGCAGAATTTGCTCCGAGGTGTGCATGTTTGAGTTTTGGCGTTTATGGTTTCATGCTGCTAGGGTGTGGCGGAGAGTTAGCCTCTTCTTTTTCATCTTTTTTGTGTCTTGTAGATGTTTGATTCATTTTCAGTTTAGGAAGTCAAGCTGTTGTCATTTGAATATAGCATCCTTTGTGTATTTAGAAGAGTGGTGTAATTCTATAGCATCCTTTGTGTATTAAGAAGAGTGGTGTGATTCTTTCTTTCTTTTTTTATGAAGTTCTTACATGTTTGAGTTTGCTTACATGTGTATTATGTTATTTTAGATTGTGGTGAAATTGTGCATTTTTTGCTTCTTTGTTGTAGGCTTTGATTCTAGCTGCGTATTTTTCTGTTTAGGCATTCATGTTGGCCCTGGTTGATAATATTGTTCTTTGTTTGTTAAGGAGAGGATGGTGTTTTCCTAGAGTTCGTGTATATTTGTTCTGGATTTTTAGTGTATTGTACTCTGTCTTTGTCTTTGGTAAATTCCTGAATCAGAACAGATTAATGGAATTATTTCTGCCTTGAATTTGTGAGAGAAAATTAATGTTTCATTCATTATGACCCTATCAAGAATTGCGAGATGCTTCTTAACAAGTGACTTTAATTGAGTACTACAAAAGGCATTTGGTAAACAATGGCTTTTATACATTGAATCTGATATTTCACTTTGTAAATTCCATATTATACAAAAGTAATCTTGCAATAATTATATGGTGCAGGGCATTCCTAATTACATTTTAGTATTTGGTAGTTATAAACTTTTATGCAACTTTCACATGTTTTCTTTTCGTTCTCTGTACTTAGAAGCCATCTCGCACGTTGTAATTTAGTTTACAGATTAAGTTTCAGAGCATTGTGCTTGTTCATCCCGCTTTTTTAGTATTTATTTTCTACATAAACTGTATGAAAGATTAACCCTTGTTTATCTTGAACCAAGGTTACACTATTAGAGTGTAAATAGAGGTTTTTGTATTAGCAAAGAATGGCTGCAAAAGTATACTTTTAAATTTGTTCCCTGCACTTCTGTCATTAATATATTTTAGCTTTGTCGTACTTTTGGAGTGAGGTATTTCCTTTTCTTTCTTTTACAGAAAAGGATAGAGAGCTCACTCTTACACAAGCTGAGGTAAAGGCACTGAAAGCTAATGATTATCTGAAAGATAAAGCAGTGAAACAGGTGAGATGTGCGCCTTAAATATGACAGAACCTTTCCCAGAAATTGATTCTCTGTAACTAATGCTCATTGAATTTCGATGTTAACTATTGAAAGAGAGTATTCGTTTTTTCTTTTTGGTAATTATTGCAGCTGAATAATGATCTTGATAAGGTGAAGGAGAAGCTGCAACTAGCAGAAAATCTTATTGAGCAAAGGGTAATTTAATTATATTACTCTTAAATTTTACAGCATTTAGTTTTGTGGTATGAAATTACTCTTATATTATATTTGTATTCTGTGGCATGCAGAATCTTGAAATCAAGAAATTAATTGATGACAAGAAAGAGGCGCTCGCTGGTCAATTTGCAGCAGAAGCAGCTCTGAGAAGGATCCACACCGCTCAAAAGGATGACGACTCTATTCCTATTAATTCTGTTATTGCACCCATGGAAGCTGATATCAAAATATATAAAAACAAAGTGAGTTGGCTTTTGACATGTTATTCAGGAAGCATAGCTGAAGGTCTTTCAATAACATGTAATAGAATCTGCATAGATAAAAAAAACTACTACCTGTAGGTGGCTAAACTACAAGAGGATAAGAAGACTTTGGAACGTATCAACAAATCAAAAGAAGCTGCCCTTGTTGAAGCAAATGACATCTTAAAAACTGCTTTAGAAAGAGCACTAATAGTGGAAGAAGCACAGAACCATATTTGTGAATTGGAGAGACAAGTTGAGACATACCAGGTGTGTGATTTTCTTGGTTATCTGAGACTGACTCACCACAGTCATACTCAAACTACTATTCTTAAAACTTCCAGGAAGAGTATAGGATTCTGGACAAATCATATCGCCTAAAGGTAGACGAGGTAGAGAAACTGAGTCAAACTATCCGAGAACTTGAAGAATCCATTCTAGCTGGTGGTGAAGCAGCCAATGCGATACGTGATTTTCGGCGTCAGATATCAGATCTAAAAGTTAATTTCTAAACTGTTTTATATTTATGATTTCATTATATAACAAAAATGCTTAGCATGAATGTCTGAACTGAGTAACTGAAATCTTCAGGAAGAGCGGAGATCTCTTGAAAGAGAGCTTGCTAAGGCTAATGTTTCTGCAAATAGGGTTGCAAAAGTTGTGGCAAATGAATGGAAGGATGAGAGTGACAAAGTCATGCCTATTAAACAGTGGTTGGAAGAGAGAAAGTACTTCCAGGTCTTGATTCTTTCATAAATCAATATTTCTCATTTACGTGGAAAGGCTTTTAAAAATGGCAAGATGCAAAAGCAGTATAATGCAGAATGTTTAACAACTTTTTTGTCATCTTCAGGGGGAGTTGCAGCGGCTGAGAGAAAAACTGACCACTGCTGAGAAATCAGCTAAGGCCGAAGCTCAACTCAAAGTACGAGAAAACAAATAATATTTCATGGCCTTTGGCAGTAGTACTTTTTGAATTTGTAGTTTGGTATCCACTGCCTGTAGTTCCAAATCTGCTAATGTTCTTTTTTTTTGAGAAAATGGCAATTGGGGGCCAAGTAGAAAATGGTACATTTTCATACAAGGTGAACATCAATGGTTCCGGAGAAATTTGAACCATAGATTTTTTTTTAACCTTAAATTATGCTAATCTGAAATATGAAAACTGTCCTTCCTGTAACTTTTCTTAGTGTTTAGGTATGCATCTAAATTGATTTTGGCTCTCATTCTTTTTCCAGGATAAAATGCGTCTGCGGCTTAAAGTATTAGAGGAAGGTCTAAAGCATGTATCAAGTATCTCATCAAGCACTCATGCATCTCCCAAGTCGCAAGAATATGAAAATTTGGCCAGCGTGTTGGAATTTTCACCAAGCAGCACTGGATGCAGAAAGAGGTCAACATCTCAACCGAGAGCCAGGCTTTCCATCAGTGAAGGCTCTCTGTTTCAGCCTGATACAGCTCTTCATGCAGCAAATTCAACAAGGCAATTGAACAGATTAAACAGCGTCAGTGAAATGAATGGTTCAGGAGGAACCATCCCGCGGAAAAACTTGTGGGCTTCCGGTACTAAGATGATGAATGAGGGTGAGAAGGAAAATGCAGACAACAATGGAAATTGTGGTGATTTTAACTGTAAGGGGAAACCGGGAAAGATGAATCCTCTATTCTGTCCATTGGCATCAAGGATCAAACAGATAAGGATTGTTTGTTGGAGTCTGGAAGTGAGGATTATGTTTCTGGTTTTCTGTATGACAGGATACAGAAGGAAGTCATTAATCTGAGGAAAATTTGTGAGGAGAAAGATGGAAAACTGAACACCATGGACAATGAAATTAAGGTAGTGAATTCAATGATCCAATGATTATGAAACTTGTTGGAAGTATTTCAATTTTACTTAGTCCAAAGCTGCAGTCCTAGTCCTTCGTTACAGCAATTTCCTATTTGAGGAGTAGATTTTATAAACTTGGAGCACCAATATATTATTTTTATCTTTCTTGCTACAGTAAAGGCTATGCTTGCTTGCAGATTCTCATGAAGAAAATTGCTACTCTGACAAAGGCCAGGAAAACTGATGTAAAGAAGTTAAAGGGAGAATCTCCATCAAGTGGAAAAGTAAGGGCACCAACTGATTTGAAGGACAGACAATGAAGTAGGAACATATGCAACCAAAGGTCAGCATCTTCTATATCTTTAAAGATAAAATGGTTCTCTTGTTTCATTATTTCTTTTACCTTTGTAGGGAAATCAAGCAAGTTGACGTCAACACCTCGAAAAAATGATGAGAAACAATTAAATGGACTAATCGATATGATAATAAGGAGTCCATAAAGATGAATGTTTTTGATTGCTGTGTGACCTTTTACTAAGCTGATATTTACATTGTTTTTTTTTTTTCATTTGTACATTATTTTTCAGTTGTCCAACTAGCAAATGTGGATCCTTTTATTAAGGGGAGACCATTGTTTAATGCACATGCTAATTTCCAACTGACCTTTTGATTCATTATTCCATGTATTTTCCAAACTGTCAATATTCATTAAAAAAAACTACAAATGTAACCTTATTATACTCTCATTGAACAGAAAAAAATCATCAAAATAAATTACAAAATAACTGCAAAATTACAACCAAACTTAAGCAGGCAGGGTTGACATAGATTTCAGAAAATGCCCATGCACTGTTTTGAACCACAAAATCAACCACCCAATCCTACTCTCTCTAAGCTTTGATAATTTCTGACAAACAGTTTCTCACCTAATTAATTACAAACAGTCAAATTCTGGTATTGTAACAAGAGATGGACTCCATTTCAACACTTTTATGGCATCATGGCATTGCTCTTTCTCACTTTCAATTCTTAGCACCAACTCTTCCAGCTGCTTCCTCTTCAGCACAAGTCTGATTTTTGCACTACAAGAACTCCCCTTGTTTGCCATCTTTTGCACCGCTGGAGCGATGAACAACCCGGGCCTTCCGTTCGACAAAAGGCGAAAAACGCCGGCACAAGCCGGATTGCCATGGCATGCCAATAGCTTTGGATGGTAGATGAGCTCCTCCAATCCCATGGGGAAGATGGCGGCTCTAGTTTTCTGCTTGTATGAGCCAAAACAATACTCGGTGCCAATGCAGTTCCCCATTGTGATGAAGAGTTAACCTGCTGTTCATATTTCATAGACCACAATGCTCTTCTATTTATACAACCATACTTCCAATTTCATATTGTTCATTGAAAATGGTAAATTCAATGCACGTTTTCATGTCTTTTTCGGTGCACGAACAATCGATTGAATTGACATTTTGTTGGTTGAGACCACGTCTTAAGGAGGTTTAGCCTTGTTTGTCAACGTGCTCTGCATATATATCCATGGCACTAATAATCAGGTGATTTCAGAAGTTTGCATCAATACGTATACCTCTTTGCTAAGTGTAATTAGCTCTTGGTTTTGGTTAGTTAGGTCACAGGTGCATAGCCATACTCATGACTATTGGTGCAATAAATTAAAAATAAAATTGAAGATATTATCAAATAGTGATTAGAAAATTAAAAATAACCAACAAAAATTTGAAACTTTTTTTTGTCAACGCCAAGAATTTGAAACTTATGGGGCCCAACTTGAGGTCAAACTTCTAAATTAAAGTTTAATCAAAGAACATTGAATACGCTTTATTGTTACTCTTACTTACCCTTTGGGCGAAAATATGCCCAAGATGATGGATCAAGGCCATTAAGAGATAAAAATAATTATCAGAAAGGAATTTTCCTGCCCGCACTAGGGTAATTTCAAAATTCGTATGTTGGTTATTTTCGATTTTTCTATAATTATAAAAAATAAAAATAGTTCGTTTACAAAGTTCGAAATTATACCGGGGTGTAGAAAATGACTAAAAAATTTCCTCAGGCTAAATATATAGTACATTTGTCATGCATTACAAAATTAATAGACTCTTCCGACTCTAATAAGTCGCCCATTAGTGATCACTTGATATTCAATTCCTGAAAATGATTTACTCTTCTCTTATTAATAAAATGAGAATTCAGTATTGAGATTAAATTAAGAGTAGGAGATTTGACTAATTAAAATACTGTAAAAATAAGAAAATAAATCAAATTATAATAGTATATCTTTTTACTCAATTAAAATTTATCTTTAAAATCATAGTCAATTAAAATCTATATATAATATATTAGATTGTTATAATTTATCTTATTATTCAACAAAAAATTATCGATAAAATTAAAATTTATCAATAATATAAGTCACGTATGACGCCTAAGTATTCGCTAATTTTATGACCCCCATCTTTGGGCTTTTAATACATGATAAATTTTTAGGACATCAACAACTATCTTTTTTATGCCAATTTATCTATTTCCAAATTTGTATTTTTTAAATGCCCCTTTAGTACCCATTTCAAAGGTACCATTTTTATAATGTTTTTTTATTACGATTTCAAATTTTTTCTGTTCAATCATTATTAAGGAAGAAGACAAAATTGAAGACATTTATCATTCTCAGGCATTTGTATTTTCAATTGCTCACTACAATGGAAGTTCTTCACATTGCATTTCATGACAATTCAACCATTTTTCATATTTTTCTATCCCCCAACATTTGTCTAGTAAAGCAATCCAATTCCATTTGATCTGTTAAAATCATATATAGAATGGTATTAGAGGTGGAGCAAATGTTAGATTGTTCATATTTAATTGAAGGCCAAACCAATTACAATTAGCCTAACCAAAATTTCTTAAGCAAAACTACAATATATGTTTGTGATTACCAACTAATTATATATTTTAAACTTTACAGAATATTTGTGCTCAAGATTGATTGACTTTTTAGCGATTTCAACTGATCAATAAATGTATTTTTTGGTCTCAACGAGTTATTATATACAGACTTATGATCAACCGGAATTTTAGAGAGGTATGAAACATTAATATGATCTATCCTTCACTACAGTCAATTAAGCTGCTTTTATCAAGTACTAAAATGTAAACATTGTAATTTTTTTTTGAAAAGAAAACTAAAATTGAAGTGTATGATTGGGTAACAGTGAAAGATTAAGAAGGGCTCAATGGCCATACACATCATCATATAACGTGTGCAAAAACATAGATATCAAAATCTGATATCCATACATTTGTCAATGACAATCATAAATAATAATGAACATGTATACCCTTTCAATCAATTCTTGATAGTTCTAGCAACTCCTTCAATCAATATTGTTGATAAACATCATCTATTTTGACCCAAATCATGGAGACCAATTATATAACTCAATGAAATGAGTTTTGTTTCAGATGTTAACATGCATTCTTGTTAACAATGCAGCACTAACATTTACTTTGTGGACAGTGTTTTCTTTAGTAGTATTTTTTTCATCGATAAAATGTGCATAAAAGAATTAGTTTTTCTTGTGATATATGTTTTCTATGTTTTATACGATCAATCAATCGTTGTGAAGTCTTGTGAAAAACTCAATCATTGTGAATGAAGATAGATACAAAACAATTATTTAACAACATTTGTTTGGCTATAAGCTCAGGTTGAATAAATAATGAAGCCAATAATGGGGAAAGCACCCATTACTTTCCACTCTGGTTATGCATAGTTATCCTTGAAAAATTATAATACAATATTTTTTATATTTGTCTTAACACTCCTCTGACACGTTGACGCCAATAAATAATTTTATTTAATGTCATCAAATTAGTGTTGGGCTATTTGGCTTAGTACCTAATTCACTTACATACATAAGAAGATGACAATTTTATTTAAGCAGATTGTACATTTATGATGTTTCCCACATTTATTATCCATCGATTGGGCATTTTTTTCTGGTTTGTGACCAAAAAACCTCTATCGGATTTAGGGCTAAAGAAATAATTTCTTATTGAACGTGAGGGCCAAAATTACCCACGTGTTAGAGAGTAATTAAGGATGTTTATTTCAAAGTGAGAAATTTCCTAGCCCGCAGGGCAGACTTGATCTCCACATAATTTATAACTTTGACATTAATATCTGCCCCCAACACTTATTATTTAATGAGAGGTGGTAAGACGAGAAAAATTATAGGTCTATATATATATTTTGTGCATATAATTATAGGTCTATATATATATATATATATATAGGATTTTTTAAGTGGGATAATAAAAATTCTTTGCCCCAAACTTTATTCTAGGTTGTTTGATTATAAGAATGACCATATGTCCCTACTAAAAAAAAAAAAAAAAAGCCTGCGGCAGCTGGGCAGCCAGAAGTTTTAGGCCTTAAAGAGGATGAGTAATGTCACTTTTAATTATTAATTTTGGGCCATCTTTACAATTGTACGACCCAAATTAAAATTTAAGATCTCTTTACAATCAGAAAATTTTATATATATATATATATATATATATTACGTACATATAAGAAAATATGTAAATTGCACTTAGATTAGACACAACCACCGTGCGTACAATATTTGGAAATTTTAGCGTGGAGGATACTATATGAAGACCCTACCTCACAACTCTAAAGTCACACCTTAAAACTCCCACACCTCCTTCACAAGCCATGGAGAGCTTCAAGAACCTCACCAGAGCACTCCAACTTCTACTAGCAGTCTCATCTCTCTCCCTCCTAGTAACCCACTACTCTTCACACCTCCATGTTTTTGTCTCTCTCTGTAATCAGTTCTCTAGCTACTTTGTTGACAAGAATATGGTCTTTCTTGTCTGTAATGGGATCATCCTCTGTGTCTCTGTTCTGCCTGGTTCAAACAGTGTTCTGTCTGCCCATGATGGTCAGAAGCTGGGAGAAGGAGATGACGATGTTGTTAGCCTCCAACCAGCTGTACGTTCAAGCTCCGAGGAGGAGGTGGAAGTTGGTCTAGAAGTTGAGCTGTTGCAAGTGCAAATCCATGAAGTTGGTTTAGAAGTTGAGTTACTCCAGGAGCAAATCAAAGAAGAAGAACAAGAAGAATTAAAGAAGAAGAAGAAGAAGAAGAAGAAGAAGAAGAAGAAGAAGATGGTGATGATGGAGAGGAAGAGGTTGAAGGTGAGCTTGTTAATGAAGAAGAGGAGGAATCAGATGAGAGGTTTGAGAATTTCATTAGGAAAATGAGGGAACAAATGGGGTTTGTATCTGAAAAGGTTGTACTTGCACAAGTTTAGTGGATAGATGTTAATTAGTATAAAGCATAATGCGTTTTATGAATCTCCCTTTATCTTGGTTAACATTGTTGTTACGATTATATATATTGCACTAGAAAATTTAATTACACAAAATTTTTTGTTACGATTATAAAAAGTGAGCTAATAAAAGAACGTTTGAGGTTATAATTATTCATATTCATCTTGGGTTTATATATTGCAATAGAAAAATTTTATTAAAAATTTTTTTGTTATAATTATAAAAAGGGAGCTAATAAAAGAATGTTTGACCGTTATAATTATTGGGGAAATTTTATTCAAGCCTTTGATAAAAATAAAAAGGGGTCAACTTTTTTTATTTTCTAATATTTTATAAAATTTTTAAAAAGTGCCTCTAAACTTTATATTTTGTGCACATGGAGTATTTTACCAAATTCATTGTTAGTTGTTATTATTATAATTTTATATTTTTCAATAAATAAAATTAAAAAAATACAATCAAATACGTTATTAGTTTCTTATTGGTTTGAATGAGTGTGAACATTTTTACCTGTTATTGGTTTACTCGATCAAATTACTTATTAGTTAAAAACAGGTTAATTAATACAAAAATGTTCAATACATATGCGTACACGTAAACCTAATCAACGAATTACAATCGTATTTTTTATAAAAAAATCATCAAAAATAATTTCCCATTTTATTTTCTTTTCAAAAGAAGCCAAGTACTTCCCATCATTACTGTTGAGTTGAGAGGAATTAACACATGAGATTGCTCCAAAAACTGTGGCACTTTTTTTAATACTTTTCTTTTCAATGGGACCCCTCTATGTCGGCATTGTAATATGTATATTATAGTACTAGAGATGAGCCCAACCATCTTGGAAATTTCCCAAGTCAAGCAAAAGGCACACTAGAATTTAATATTCCCAAGTCTTTTATTTTTTTAAAAAGTTTCTTTTTCTTAATAAAAATGTTTTTTTTGGCCCTCCATACAATCTACACCAGTCTTGATGTGATACACAATATAACCAATTGACTCGGGTCAATGATCCCCACCGGTTCGGTTCAAATCCGATCATGTCATGGAGTTTTCAAATCTCAATAAGGTTTCCTTCACTATCAACCATACCGACCATAAACTTATTGTAGAGACCAATTTAAACCATCAAATTCAACACAAAACGGATGCTTGTCCTCTCACATATATTTTTTGTTATTTGCAATTGCAATTTAAAATTGTGGGTACTGTCATCTTGTGTGTCTTCCATTACTAATTTTGTGATTAGTTGCCACTCTTCTTAATGGGTCTGATGTAACTTGCCTGCCCTTGATTTTATGTACATCTTTGAGGTGATATTTTCCCAATGTCGGCTCATTGCTAACCCAAGTACAGAACCTTCACTCATGGCCAGAAATCCTGTCCTCTTCAACTATCTCATAATTTTCTAAAAATCCTTTGAACACCCTCCTCTTCTTCTTTCGCTTAATACCCAAAATTTTAAGATTCATGTAATTATAAATGATAATATTTTTATGGCGGGACACCTTTGTGACATCAACCCTCCTCCTTGTCTGAATTTGGAATCATACTGGTGGAATGTTCTTGACGCCAACCTTGTGCCTTTGTCTAATAATATGGGTTTGGAACTGCCAGACTGAATGGCAATGCATAAGTATTGAACAGCATCATTTGTGTTCTTGAAATAAAAGTTATCCCATTCTTTATCTCCCCTCAACAAGAGGAAGCATTCAAGTGCACCTTTTATGAAAGCAATGGTTAGAACCATAACAACCTGAGAGTTTTAGTGAGTTAATAGACATTTCATAATAGGGTTGGCCAAAGGCCAGCCACAATGGGGGTGCAATCCCAAATGTCGTTGGCTGGACGGCAACAACTCGATCCATATGAGCAAAGAGAAGGGGACAAGGGATGCACCCTTGTTGTAAGTTCTCCTATTCTTCTGGGCAAAAACAGTGTAAACGGACTAGACAGTGTGTTATCACATTGATCATTTTGTCAAGAAAAAGTGAATTTGACTTACCATCATGCCAAGCATGAGCTCAATTAGCTAGGAAAAGTTATGCATTTTGGATCATATGGGCATAAATGGGCATCCGATTTATAGATACACCAAATGTTTTGAATTAAATGGAACAAATCCAAAAGCGTGGGGAAAAATTTGGTTAATTTAAATGAGCCGACTTCAAATATAAACGGTAGTCGAAATATGCTCTACGGTGATTATCGATTGAATAAAAAATCATTTAGTCATTTTACGTATAACTATAAAATTTACCTCTACCTCAATCTTAATCTTGAAAATTGTAATTGTCAAAATTTTATTTTTATGAGATTACTTAATTTAGCCTTTTATTTACTATTTCTTAGTTTGTAACACTAAATTACTCTAGTTTGGATGGTTGGAACATTTTATATTTTGCGAAGGAAAAGATATTTTAGATAATATTTAATGTAAAACGGTGAAAATTTAACTATATATTAATCAACCAATGACAAAAATGGTAAAATTTTGGTTAATTATAGTCAAACCTTATAAACTTGGTTAATCAGTTAGTTATGGTTAAATGTTTTTAAAATAGCAAATATTTATAACTATTGAAAGAGCCACAACTAAATGATGTGGTTGAAGTTGGAAACCAAAGTCGAGCATTTGCTATGCAAAAATACAGCCACAAGAAGAGACTTAATCTCCGGACATCTTTTACTCGGGTCGATCAAATGAAATCAACTATATATAGATGCATACAATATATAAAAGCCTTGACTGGAACTGAAAAGACAAATATTTTGGGTTAGATCGATTAACTGGAGCCATAGACTCTCAAATAGAAATGAAAGTTTAGGATGCTGCAATGGAATTTATATATATATATATATATACCTACCTACCCCTACCCGAAATGTGTAAATTTTAGACACAACCACCATGCGCACAATATTTGGAAATTTTATTGTGGAGGACACTATATAAAGACTCTACCTCACCTTAAAACTCTAAAGTGACACCTTAAGACTCCCACACCTCCTTCACAAGCCATGAAGAGCTTCAAGAACCTCACAAGAGCACTCCAACTTCTACTAGCTGTCTCATCTCTCTCCCTCCTAGTAACCCACTACTCTTCACACCTCTATGTTCTTGTCTGTCTGTCTGATCAGTTCTCTAGCTACTTTGTTGACAAGAATATGGTGTTTCTTATCTGTAATGGGATCATCCTCTGTGTCTCTGTTCTGCCTGGTTCAAACAGTGTTCTGTCTGACCATGATGGTCGGAAGCTGGGAGAAGGAGATGACGATGTTGTAAGCCTCCAACCAGCTGTAAGTTCAAGCTCCAAGGAGGAGGTGGAAGTTGGTTTAGAAGTTGAGTTACTCCAAGAGCAAATCAAAGAAGAACAGAAGAATTAGAAGAAGAAGAAGAAGAAGATGGTGATTGATGGAGAGGAAGAGGTTGAAGGTGAGCTTGTTAATGAAGAAGAGGAGGAATCAGATGAGAGGTTTGAGAATTTCATTAGGAAAATGAGGGAACAAATGGGGTTTGTATCTGAAAAGGTTGTACTTGCACAAGTTTAGCGGGTAGATGTTTAATTAATATAAAGCATAATGTGTTTTATGAATATCCTTTTAGCTTGGTTAACATTTTTTGACTCGTATTCATCTTGGGTATATATATTGCAATAGAAAATTTAATTACAATTTTTTTTGGTTACAATTATAAAAAGTGAGCTAAAGAAAAGAACGTTTCATATTCATCTTGGGTTTATTTATTGCAATAGAAAAATTTTATTACAAAAATTTTTGTTACAATTATAAAAAGTGAGCTAATAAAAGAACGTTTGACGTTTATAATTCAAGCCTTTGATAAAAATAAAACGGGGTCAACCTTTTTTTATTTTTAATATTTTATAATATTTTAAAAAGTTCCTCTAAACTTTATATTTTGTGCACATGGAGTCTTTTACCAAATTCATTTTTAGTTGTTATTATTATAATTTTATATTTTTCAATAAATAGAATTAAAAAAACGCAATCAAATACCTTATTGGTTAAAAACAGGTTAATTAATACAATTATGTTCAATACATATGCGTACACGTAAACCATATCAATGAATTACAATTGTATTTTTTATTAAAAAAAATAATAAAAACTAATTTCCCATTTTAATTTCTTTTCAAAAGAAGCCGAGTAGTTCCCATCTTTGCTGTTGAGTTGAGAGGAATTAACACATGAGATTGCTCCAAAAACTCTGGCACTTTTTTTTAATACTTTTCTTTCAGCATTGTAATATGTATATTATAGTACTAAATATGAGAACTACCATCTTGGAAATTTCCCAAGTCAAGCAAAAGGCACACTAGAATTTAATATTCCCAAGTCTTTTATTTTTTTAAAAAATTTCTTTTTCTTAATAAAAAAGGTTTTTTTGGCCATCCAAGCAATCTACACCAGTCTTGATGTGACCCACAAAACAACCAATTGACGCGGGTCATGGATCTCGACCGGTTCGGTTCAAATCCGATCATGTCATGGAGTTTTCAAATCTCAATAAGGTTCCCTTCACAATCAACCTTACCGACCATAAACTTATTGTAGAGACCAATTGAAGCCATCAAATTCAACATAAAACGGATGCTTGTCCTCTCACATATATTTTTTGTTATTTGCAATTGCAATTTAAAATTGTGGGTACTGTCATCTTGTGTGTCTTCCATTACTAATTTTGTGATTAGTTGCCACTCTTCTTAATGGGTCTGGTTTAACTTGCCTGCCCTTGATTTTATGTATATCTTTGAGGTGATATTTTCCCAATGTCGGCTCATTGCCAGCACAAGTACATATCATTCACTCATGGCTAGAAATCCTGTCCTCTTCCACAATCTCATAATTTCCTAAAAATCCTTCGAACACCCTCCGCTTCTTCTTTCACCTAATACCCAAAATTTTAGGATTCATATCATTACAAACGAGACTAATTTTACGACGGGACACCGACATCAACTCTCCTCCTTGTCTGAGTTTTTAATCGATACTGGATGTTCTTGACGCCAACCTTATGTCTTTGTCTAATTATATGGGTTTGGAAACGCCAGACTGACCGGCAATGCATAAGTATTGAACAGCATCATTTGTGTTCTTGAGAATAAAAGTTATCCCATTCTTTATCTCGCCTCAACAAGAGGAAGCATTTAAGTGCACCTTTTATGAAAGCAATGGTTAGAACCATAGCAACCTGAGAGTTTTAGTGAGTTAATAGGCATTTCATAATAGGGTTGGCTAAAGGCCGGCCACAATGGGGATGCAATCCCAAATATCGTAGTCTGGACGGCAACACCTTGATCCATATGAGCCAAGAGAAGGGACAAGTGATGCACCCTTGTTTGAAGTTCTCCTATTCTTCTGGGCAAGAACAGTATAAACGCACTAGACAGTGTATTATCACATTGATCATTTTGTCAACAAAAAGTGAATTTGATTTACCATCATGCCAAGCATGAGCTCGATTACCTAGGAAAAATTATGCATTTTGAATCGTACGGGCGTAAATGGGCATCCGAGTTATAGATACACCAAATTTTTTGAATTAAAACGAACAAATCCAAAAGCGTGGTGAAAAATTTGGTTAATTTAACTTAGCCGACTTCAAATATAAACGATAGTCGTAAAATGCTCTATTGTGATTATCAATTGAATAAAAAATCATTTAGTTATTTTCTGTGTAACGATAAAATTTACCTCTACGTCATCCTTAATCTTGAAAATTGTAATTGTCAAAATTTTATTTCTATGAGATAACTTAATTTAGTCTTTTTATTTACTATTTCTTAGTTTGTAACACAAAATTAATATAGTTTGGATGGTTGGAACATTTTATATTTTATGAAGAACAAGATATTTTTGATAATATTTAATATAAAATGGTGAAAATTTAACTACATATTAATCAACCAATGACAAAATGGTAAAAATTAGGTTAACTATGGTAGAACCTTATAAACTCGGTTAATTAGTTAGTTATGGTGAAAAAATTTTAAATAGCAAATATTTATAACTATTGAAAGAGCCATAACTAAGTGATGTGGTTGAAGCTGGAAACCAAAGTTCAGCATTTGCTATGCAAAAACACAGCCAAAAGAAGAGACTTAATCTCCAGACATCTTTTCAACATCTTTTAAAGGGTTATGACACTAAAGCTTTGACACTGGGAGAAAAAAACCAACAGAGTCAATCTTCTTGTTAAACCTCATTGAAGAAGCACATACCAATGCTGAGGATATATATACAATTTGTTTCCAGGCTAATAGATAATTGAGAAGTTCATAAATTTGAAAAATGTCAATCAATTTATGTTCGTGTTATTTCGTGTATGTGACTATTGCTTTCAAGTTCTTTCCGGTAGAGGTTAGTTTGTGGTCTTCTTTAAATTAATAATGTATTGAATCTCTCTAAATCTTTAATGTTTATTTCGGGATTTTCACAACCAATCCTCAACGTCTGCCTTCTTGGAAGAAGGTGACCCGTCGGGAAATGTGGAGGGGGTTGGTAAACGGAGCAGAAACAAGAAATGGCCAAACATTATTTATCTGTTCTTTCTTTCGAACACTCTAAGTGGGTTGCCCGTTGGGGTATGGGTCCTTTGGGATTGGTTGGTATTGAATATACGAGTCTAATATAGAATATCCGGAGATTCATACTAAAAAGGAAACTTTTTACTTAAGAAGGAAAGAGCTTTTTTTATATTACCATGGTGCGGGATTATTAAGAATAATTACAAAAAAGAGAAAAATTGAATTATCTAA
This sequence comes from Piper betle, assembly GCA_033002965.1. NCBI lineage: Eukaryota > Viridiplantae > Streptophyta > Magnoliopsida > Piperales > Piperaceae > Piper > Piper betle. The sequence continues at coordinate 12,618 of JAURVB010009451.1, read as the reverse complement.
CTACCCTTGATAATTGGGTTTATAATTTTTTTTAAAATATTAAATCATTTGGCAGACCGAATTGCTGGCCAAACCTATTGCCCATGGATGAGGGTGGCCAAATTTGGCTGCTCTCGGTCTTAGGCAATGAAGTCTGGCATTCCGAGGCTAAGGGGGCCAATTCTGGTAGCCCATGGCCTACGGCAGCTAGGCTCGACTGCCCGAGGATCAAGGTTCTGGCGATCCCCTACAAGACTTGGGTTGTCTGAGGCTGGCTGCCAAAAGATTGGCAAAAAAGGGGGTTAAGTAATTTAATTTTTTTTATTGCGAAACCAATCCACCGATAGTTTTGTCATAATATAAAAATTTTCTTTTTTGGTAATTACTCTTTATTCTCCCACCACCTAGTAATATAAAATACATTCCTCCTTTTTATGGTAAAAAGTTCTTATCTCAACTACATCTGATTTAAAATGAATTTGAAATTTCAAAATATCACCTTTGTGACATTTATATTGTTAAATTTAAATTCAAAATAACTAAATTTGAATCTCATGAGAATGATCATTTATGTATGATTTGAATAAAAAAAATATGGTCAATTATTCTCCGAGACTTCATAGATCTTCGTTGTTTGGGGTGAATTAGAATCTATTATATAGTTTTAAATACAGTATCGTACCACTTGATTGTACTTAATATATCGTATAACACCTTCAAATTCAATATAGTTTATACTTTTACACTATTTTAATCTATACCCGATTTTTTTAATATAGAATATTTTGGATATTCAATTTTTTTGTAGAAAATAATAATATTTTTAGTGGTATTTAAAAAAATGTACAATGATGACAAATTATATTTTTAATAATTAATAAGATATTTTTTATATAATTTTAGAATCTAGTTGTACCTGATTCGACCTGGTTAAACCTAACGTATCCCCTGCATGGATATATACATCTAGTATGATAATTAGTACTATATTTATATCTTAATTTGCTATGAATATATATTATGTCATCTTGTAAGTTTTATTCATTACATAAATCTCTTAAAATAGACACCCAAATTTGCTATGCATAATACAACCGCCCAAAGGACTTACTTTTTTTTCTAAATGCAAGGCAGAGTTTCAGATCAATATTAATGATGTCAGGATAGCTTCAAAAAAATAGAGTGCAAGCGAACACTATTATTACACATTTTAGAATTTGAGATGCTATTATCCTCCCCGTGAATAGAGCCGAGTTGGGGGTCTAGGTTTGTGCCTGCTCGGGAAAAAAAGTGTTCCATATTATTTAAACATTATGCAGACTTTTTTTATAGTAATGTCAAGTTTTATTCCACTTTACTTGTTATTTTTAATAAAATCTCTCAAGAAAAATATGTTGAGGATGTGATAGCTAATTAGTATGGAAAGCATAAATTGGAATGGCAATTTGGTGGCAAAAGTCTGTCAAGGCCTGTCTGTGACGAATACCTGGGCCAAATGTTTTTAAAACTTAATAATAGAAATTTTTATCAGAAAAGAGAATATTTTTATCAGAAAAATCAGGTATAATAACTAGAAAGGGATGATTTTATTATTATAACTGAGCAGCTTTTCTTTCTTTTTGGTAATTATATGAAAAAATTTCCCCATTTTGTTATATAAAAAACGATTGTCCTTTTTTGATAAAAAGCTCTTGTTAAAGCGAGCCTTTTGCTACGGTTAGACGTGTCAATTTTTCAATGGTGATGAAAAAGGCTTTTTTATTAGTGAAGCTTAACCTTATGGGTAGATGGTTCTTCCTTTATGTACAAATTATATATATTCCCTTTTTATTTATTAGTTTTTTCCTTCATTTATTTTAACCATAATACATACTAACTTTTAACCCTACACGCAATACAAATTGTATATGCATCATTGTAACACCCATTTTTCGGTCCACAGGCGGACCAAAGTGCGATATTATTATTAAGAAAATTATTCGTTGGACTACTCTCGTACAAATTTTATAGAAACAGATCTCAACCCTCGAGGAGGAGTAAGATGGGCAACTTTACAGGGTTTCATCACATATGTACGCTGATTCATACTAACATAGAGAGACTCTTAAACTTAAGGATACTATATGAACACCCACAGCCACAAGAGAACCAGAATCTGCCCTACGACTATGAGTGGCGACTTTAAAAATGCTGATGATCACTCTCAACTGTAAAAGAGGCAGCACCCTGGCTACAGTTTTTAGGTTGCATGCTATGACATAAACCTTTTCTTACTACTTATTTCAAGTGATTCATTATATTTCTTAATCTCTTACATGTGGATGAATGTATAGAATTTGAACAAGAGTTGTGGTTACCTGTTCCATATACTTGACATGTACAAGAAAATAAAAAAATTAAACACTAGCATCATCGGATGCTAGGGCATCAAACCATAACACTCGGACTTCACATGGGTTTTCAAGTGATGTGAACCGTATGCTCCCCTACCCACACTTCTTTATCACACACTCACACAGGTACAACAAATATGTTTCGTGTACCTGGTAAGCTCCTCATCGTGTTCCAGGACTTTGAGGCTTAGACCTTGTAGACGATAGTTAGAAAGCCCCAAAGTGTGTCTGCACCACAATAATGTAATGATATAAAACACACGTACACAACAACAATCAATTGACTTATCTCGAGTCATACAAGTTCATACAACTTTAGGGCTTATTCCCGTAACATACTACATCTCAATTTCATATCAACTCGACAATTAACACAAATGCGAAATCCCTCGCTATGAGCCGTTTGATCCATCCGCCTACGCCGGTCAAAAGACTAAAGAACTACATATATTAGAGAAAAATGTCAGCAATCAAAGAATTGATTACTGGTCTTGTAGTGACTAGGTATATAGTATTACTCGCAAATGAGTATTTAAACACCCATAAAAAGTTGTAGAAACTTCTAGAATCATATAGGGTGGTAAGCGAAGGTCGAAGCGGCCACATATCATACCTTATTTGCCTACAAAGAGGCATCTTACAAACATATAAACATTCATATATTGCTTATGCCCTCACATGTAAAACCTAGGCTTTTCGCCTGGTGGTTTTAATTTCAATTTGATCGTGACCCAGATCGAGGGTCTTACCTGGCCATTTCGCCACGTATTTATGTATGGTATTTAGGTATGTATGAGTTGCCCGGCCTTAGCCTCCTTCGGTGTTCGGTATGCCTGTTTGGATTGGTCATGCCCGGCTTTTTAATTTTAGCCCAATTTAGTCGTGTATAGTTAGATGTTAGGATCGTGTCCCTTGCGTGTCTTTGTGTGCTTGCCATGTGTTTGATAACCTTTCGAACCATCCTAACCACTTTTGGGACCTGTAGTACAATTCTCGAGGTGGACCCAATCGCTTTAGGGTAAAAACCCTAAGTTTTTGGGTTTTGAGATAACCAAACCCATACCTTTTTAGCTAACCCAACCCATACATCTTTATCTATCCAACCCATACCTCTATTGGTATGACACCCATACTCTATTGGTATGGCACCCATACCTCTATAGGTAAGCACCCATACCTCTATAGGTATGACATCCGTACTTCTATGACATCACCAAGCCAACTCATACCTCTATAGGTATGACACCCATACCCCTATAGGTATGGCACCCATGCCTCTATAGGTATGACACCCATACATCTATAGGTATGGCACACATACCTATGACATCACCAAACCAACCACCATTTTTCTATAAAATCCACCCTTTCCCTCACCTTTTCACCATTTCTCCTTCCCTCCTCACCTCCAACCACTTTCTTGTACTCTCCTTGGCCTTCTTCTTCCTCCTTGGAGCTCCAAGCAACCCCCTCCACGTTCCTAGCATCCTTGGGTGGTAGGCTTTGAGGTTGGATGCCTCAAAAGACCTCCCTTTGGTCTTCACTCGTTAGCATCAGGTTTGGGTTGCCACTGTTTCTCGTTGTTTGATGTGTATTACTTGTATAATTCCATGAATTTATTTTTAGAACATTTTTATCATATATATCTGAATGTTAGGAGAATTTTAAGTACACATTTATCTTATTTAGACATGTAAATAAATAGATATGAGTTTTACAATGCATGTAGGTCACTGATATGCACCATTTCAGTATAAAAATCATATCTTGCCATTATGATGTTCTATTTGCAGGATTCTTATTTTTTTGAACTCACAACATATATATCTACAACTTTTGTGTTTGGTGTTTACGTGCCATGCCCTAGAATTTTCATGTATGGGGGTTAAAACTGAGGAAAGGTGGTGACTTAGACCGTGATAGTGTTATCAGTGCTCCTTTCTCTAATTTTTACTCTCTGACCTTGTAGGATCTGTTAATGCACAATCATGCCATATTTTTCATGGTACTTTTATGAGTTATTGGTAAAATTTTAATCCTAATATAACCACTAAATAATCATGAACATAACCCATAAGTACGCCTTGTATTTCTTGTGTGTTTATAACTATGAGCATAATTTGTGATTGTGTGATATTTTAAGTCACAAATTTTAAACTAATAAAATCTTGTAAAATTATATGATACCTCACTAATTGTCTACTTAAAATATGTAAATTTTGAGAATGGTTAAAAATCATCTAGATATGTTTTAGAGGTATTTACCAGGACAATGTAAAGATGTTGGGTGAAAACCCTAGTTTTTCACTCTAGTTGTAAATTACCTTAAAATAGGTTAATAGTGTTGGATTTCATTAAAACTTGGTCCACACCTTACCCTATGTCTAAGTAGCACTGTGACCAATTTTGGGGCTATTTGGGTGGGTTCCCAGTTTTATTGGTAAATTTTAAATATGTTAGGGTCCAGATAGCTTCAGAAACAACCCATCCAGTGACCCAACTTGTAAAATCCACTTAGGCTCATTTATAAAGTAAATTTGGCCTATCTCTTACTGGGATCAATATACGTGTGTTGGATGATTAGGCCCACTGACCCAACCCCATTTGGAGTCCTCTAGCCTATGAACCAATAGTTACAAAATTAGTGCGCAACACAGGAACACTGTTTCAGCCCTTAGGGTCGAGCTTAATGGGCCTTGTTTGCCTTGATTGGCCCATGGGCCAGCCATGGTGGAATTTACCTATGAACCTTAGAGTGTAAGGGACAACCCATCCAAATTTCAGCCCATTTAGAAATTGTTAGGCCCATCCAAAAAATTGTCTGGTAAGCCCATTTGATTAAAAACCCTAGAATTGATTAAAACCCACTAAGTGAACATGAAACCAAAACCTTAATTAAGTTACCTAATAAGGTTTAATACTTTACTTAGGACCTAGTTAAGAAAATTAAGTGATGTTAAGTGTTGAGCTTGTGTGGAGGCTTTGCCTCATTTTGTGTGCCGATGTGACCCGATTCTTATTCGGTTCCATCTCCATGCTAGGTATCACGGGTGAGCTCACTGAATAGAATACGAAGCTCTACTCATCCAGGTCCATAGGACTCTCTTGCTTCACCCTTATGTTTGGCTCTTGAGTGGCACATTTAATCGTATTTTAAACGATAGGACGGTGTCAGCGGCACTTTTATTGGATCCCTCTGATACCGGGCCATTTAGTCACATTTTATCGTATGTTTAATAAAACTACAAGGATGAGATCCCTTGTTGGTTTTCGAACTGAAGCTCCAAAAATGTATGATACAAGCCTCTTCCCTAAGCCTATTATATAAATACGCACATTTTTACGGATTTCACGAATAAGAGAGTGAGTGGTATGGAGATATGCAAATTGCACTAGTACCCCTTCTACCCTTAAGTGGTGCAATGTATGTAGGGTACTGCGAATGCAGCGCATTTTTGGAAATTGTGGCACATTGGTTCCGAGCCACATGGGTATTGTGAGTGGGTGATATATGGAAGATGTGAGGGCGTAAGCGATATATGAATGTTTATATGTTTGTAAGATGCCTCTTTGTAGGCAGTTATGGTATGATATGTGGCCACATCGGCCTTCGCTTACTACCTTGTATGATTCTGGAAGTTTCTACAACTTTTTCGTGGGTGTTTAGATACCCATTTGCCAGAAATGCTATATTCCTAGTCTCTACAGGACCAGTAATCAATTCTTTGATTGTTGACACTTTTCTCTAATATATGTAGGTGTTTAGTCTTGTTGACCGGCATAGGCGGATGGATCAAACGGCTCATGGAGGGGGATTTCGTGTTGTATTTGTGTTAATTACCGAGTTGATATGAAATTGAGATGTAGCATGTTACTGGAATAAGCCCTGAAGTTGTATGAACTTGTATGTTTCGGGATAAGTCAATTGATTGTTGTTGTGCACGTGTGCTTTATATATCATTATATTATCATTGTGGTGCAGACACACTTTGGGGCACTCTAACTATCTTCTGCAAGGTATAAGCCTCAAAGTCCTAGAACACGATGAGGAGCTTACTAGGTATGCGAAACATATTTGTTGTAGCTGTGTGAGTGTGTGATAAAGAAATGTGGGTAGGAGGAGCATACGGTTCACACCGCTTGAAGACCCATGTGAAGTCCGGGTGTTAGGGTTTGATGCCCTGGCATCCGATGATGTTGTGTTTAATTATTTTATTTTCTTACACATGTCGGGTATGTGGAACAGGTAACCACGACCCTTGTTCAAATTCTCTGCATTCATCCGCATGTAAGAAATTAAGAAATGTAACGAATCATTTGAACTAAGTAGTAAGAAAAGATTCATGTCACAACATGCAACCTCAAAACTGTAGCCGGGGTGTGCCTCTTCTGTAGTTGAGAGTGAATATCAGCATTTTTAAAGTCACAACTCATGGTCGCAAGGGATGTTCTGGCTCTAGTTGTGGCTAAGGGTGATCATATAGAATCCTTAAGTTTAAGAGCTTCTCTATGCTAGTATGAATCAGCATGCATATGTGATGAAACCTTCTAAGGTTGCCCGTCTTAAGCCTCCTCGAGGGTTGAGATCCGCTTCCACAAAGTTGTATGAGAGTAGTCCAATGAATAGTTTTCCAAATTATAATATCGTACTTTGGCCCGCCCTTGGACCAATAAAAATCGGGTGTTACATCACATCTTCTATATATCACCTGCTATAGTACCCATGTGGCTTAGAACCAATATATCCCAATTTTTGGAAACGCGCTGCATTTGTAGTAACCTATATACATTGCTCCACTTAAGGATAGAACAGGTATAAGTATAATTTGCATATCTCTATACCACTCACTCTCTTATTCATAAAATCCGTAAAAATGCGCATACTTATAGAATAGGCTTAGGGAAGAGGCTTGTATCATATATTTCTTGAGCGTTGGTTTAAAAACTAATAAGGGATCTCATCCTTGTAGTTTTATTAAACTTACAATAAAAAGCGACTAAATGGCCCGGTATCAGAAGGATTGAATAAAAATGCCGCTGACATTGTCCTATCGTTTAAAGCACGATTAAACATGACACTCAAGAGCCAAACATAAGGGTGAAGCAAGAGAGTCTTATAGACATGGATGAGTGGAGCTTTGTATCATAAATCGATGAGCTCAACCAGCGTAACCTAACAGGAGACTGAATCCGAATCATAATCGAATCACACCGACACACAAGATGAGGCAAAGCCTCCACACATGTACAATATATAAAACTTAATTAAAATACTTATTTTCCTTAGTGATAGGTTAAACCTCATTAGTCAATTTAATTTAAGGTTTGAGGTTACAATTCAACTTAGTGCATGATTTCATAGTTAGGGTTTTATCGACAAACTTAACAGGACGATTTTTCGGACAGACCAAATGGTGTTCGATTAAGATAAAATTTTAACCCCTAGTTCTAGACACCCTAGGGGTCTGCCATAAATATTAACAAGTGATAATATGTGGATTATCATGTTCATTGGGGTTCATTAAAGTCGCATAAATGTGCTGTGAACAGTACCCCCAGTCAATGCATAGCAAACTTCAAAATTTCGGCCCATGGACCTTAGAAGTCTAAATCAGCTTGGGTCAATTGGAATAGTTACATAACACATGAAAGTTTATCCCATTAATATTTTAGGTCAAATTTCCTTGTAATTGGACCAAGGTAATCTGGCTAATCTTGATTTCTGATTTAGTGATTTTTATAATTTACCCAACTGGGATAGAATTAGAAAATTCTACTGAATTACTTACATATCCAAAAGCTATGAAAATGTACAGAGACAATATTAAGACACTTAATAAACTTTGTAATTTATTATATAATTTTCCCACAGATGAATATATTTTTCACATATTTGTCAATTGAAATCATAGAAACAGGATTATGAACTTAGTTCCTGTGTACTCCAAAATCCGATCCAATTAACCATTATAATGAATTGTTTTTAACTCAAAATTTTCATGGTTACATAAAACAATTATTGGTTTATTAGGGAATTTTTTATAAATTTTTTGTGCTCTAATTTTCAGCCAAACATTTAACTAAACACACAAATAAGCCACCAACAGAGAACAAAGTAGATGCACACAATGTTTCATTAATTTTGTTCAGACCTTAGTTGAGGTAATTTTAGTACAGTAAATTTATGATATAAAGATCAAAACATGCTTAACCGATGATCATTAGACATATCATTGAAATTAAAATCACATCAAGGTGTAAAAATTGAGGAAATGGACGATCAGGTCACTGAAACCTTGAAAGCTGCCACATTTCGTCCAATTTTGAGGTAATTCAATCAATGTCAATGTCATCTCACCACCCCTTCATCATCACACATTAGCTTTTAATTATTTTCAATCAAATAAATAATAAGAAAAATATAATAAATAGTTATTATTTCAAAATTAGTTAACCAAAATGAAAATTGTAAGTATCATTCCCATTAATATATTAAATTTTACGATTAATAGGCATTGGATATCGGATTATCTAATTAGACTAACTAATTGGTTAATCTTATATTAAACCACTGTTCTCAGCCACCTTATAGAAATTTTGTTCTTAAAATTCATTTTCATTGTTCATAAACTTAGTATAAATAGGTGTATAGAGAAATCCTTGTTATCCAACACAATCTAAGGTTGACTCTGTTGCCATTTACAATTGCCCAACCCAAGTGTGTAACTTGATAGCGGAGTATTTTTAAAAAATTAACCATATTAAATAATATAAGTACCATCTTCTCTGATATATCAATTGGATATTGTCTCAATAGGTATTAGATGTTGAATTATCGAGACTAGGCTAGCTGATTGGCAGAAACCACTCTTATATATATATATGTATATATATATATATATGTGCGCGCGCATGTGTGCATGTTGTCACACACCAATTCATATACAATCAATAAGACCCGTAAAATCAATAAAGAAATGCAATGCAGAGCTAGCAAACCTACGCAAATAAATGCTTCAAGCCATGACCGATGGGGATTGGGAAGACCATAATCCAAGGGATCAAGCAATTTGGAGAACTTGGTTTGTTGTGTGGGTAGCTTATCATTTATAAAAATATTGTACCACCATTTTAATTTATACTTTGATTTCTTCATGTACATTTTATCTAATTATATATTAAAAACTACTTTATTTTGACTTGCATTAAATTAAATATTAATTATAAAAATATTTTTAATATCTAATAAAATATTTATTTAAAATATTTAATTTTTATCATCGTATCCACCTCCTTCTAACCTCATTCTAACCTGGTAACTTGGTCATGGCAGCTCCATGATACAGGGAGGAGATAAAAAAATGAAGATAAAATGGACGATAGGTTGGCAACGTAAAGATTCAAAGGCTTTAATCAAGGAAGGAACTGTATACTCGTGTTATAAAAAGCATTACACTCTAGAGGAGAAGGAATGGAGTGCTATTGGGGACCGCCGTGAAGGAGCTGTGACAGTGACGCGAGGGAGGATTGTCGCCGGAGACGCTGCTCAGGCAACCCTCGCCAACGCCCAGTAGAAGCCAACCTCGTCCTGGACCAGACCAAGTCGACCCAGGCCGTCCCACACCCTTGCCGGCGTCGAGAACGTGGAGAAGAGGTGATATTTGCACATACACAAAGCAGCATCTTCAGGGCTCATTACGGGCCGATCATAGCCACCTGTCAACCAAGGCCGGACGTCGAGGTTGTGGCCCAGACATTCATCTATTGACCCGTGCCTTTCCACAGAAGAAGCTAGCCGTCGCCAGAAATTTGCCAAGAAGATCCTGCCGGAGCAGAGAGACGCTGCTCAGAGCAAGAGAATGAATAGCGAGAGCAATCATATTCCAAAGACAACGATTTCTAACAATTTTGGCGGCGGACGTCAATTTCTAACAAAGACCTTTTGTATAACGTTTGTGTGTAGAGAAACAAAGGTCAAACTCAAACACTTTGCCACACACTGACAAGTGGCAAATATTCTTTCGAGTGTTTTACCATGAAAAATTAAATTTATTAAATTAATTAATCATCCTGAAGTACCGACTAGTTAATAATTAGAACTTCATTCTGACTAATTCCCTAATCTAACTACCGGGTAGATTTACATTCCTAAATCTAATGAACAATTTCACACACATTAAACACCTATGATGATTTGATAAATTCTCATAAATTAGACCCTCTGCAATTCATCTACTTCTATCGTGCACACAAGATAAATAACATAATTGGATTCACAAATCACTAAAAATTATAGGAATTCTCTAACTAGTAATAACAATATCATAAGAAGCAAATCTGATCAGCAAATCTGATCAATCCAATTTTCTTAATCAGCAAGATCTCAAAGGCAACGGTTATGCTCTGTAAAATAGAAGGCAGAGATTTTACAGAATAATCTTGGCATCAATCCTTCCCATACCAAATTTAAATCCTACGACAACAAAATGAAAGACACACACACACCCAAACAAAAAGAGTAAACAAACAAACAAACAGTTAGAACCTTTCTATCAATTTACTCAATCAGTTGTTTCACAGCAACCATCAAACCATCGGCTAATTCTGAATTATTTTCAATCCATTGTCAAAGTTAAGGTAAGATGTAGAACAGGATGAGAAGGTAATTTCATCAATCCAACTTCTCAAACAATTGGTTCATTGTCAAAGAGAAACTAAAAATGTGAAACAGGATGAGAAGTTAATCAGAGGCATACACATATCCAACAAAATTAGCCAGATATAAAAGTGAGATTTTACCAAGAAATCTCAAACACCAATCCACATCCCTTTCAAATCAAATCCTACAGCAACAACAAAATTAGCCAGAACCCAAAAGCCAAAAATTTTACAAGAAATATCGGACACAAAAGATTTTACAGAGAAATCTCAACACCAATCCACTTTCAACCCTTCTAAATCTAAATCTACAACAACAACAACAATCAAGATCATATTCCTAATGTTGTTCAAGAAACAACACCAGAATTACAAGACAATATTGAGATTCTCCATAATCACAATCATCTAGTTATACCTGAAGAGAAAAATCGAGCAGCCTCAAGAGCAAATATCATTGATGTGATCCACAAGAGAAAGGAGAAGTACAATTCCAAATGATTATATTATTTTTCTTTAAGAACATAAAGATAATATTGGAATGATGGAAGATGATCCAATCAACTTTCATCAAGCCATGAAGAGTTCTAATTCTAAAGAAATGGATTGATGCCATGAATGAAAAGATGAAGTCCATGAAAGATAATGACGTTTGGGATCTTGCTCCATTTCCTCTAAGGTATGAAACCTATTTGTTGTAAATGACTATTTAAAACCAAAAAGGATTCAAAAGGTAATGTAGACAGATGTAAGGTTAGTTTTGTTGTGAAGGGCTTTACCAAGAAAGGCATCAATTATAAGGAGACTTTCTCTCAGTTTCATTGAAAGACTTATTCAGAATAATTATGACATTAGTGGTTCATTTTGATCTTGAGTTACATTAGATGGGTGTTAAGATTGTGTTTCTAAATGGTGACATTGATGAAACAAGTTATATGGTGCAACTAGAAAACTTTATATCAGAAGATTCAAAGAATATAGTTTGTAAATTAAAGAAATCTATCTATAGACTTAACCAGGCTTCTCATTAATAGTATCACAAATTTTATCAGGTTATTCTCTCGTTCAGTTTTGACATGAATATTATTGATGATTGTATATACCATAAGTTTAGTAGGAGTAAGTATATTTTTCTAGTTTTATAAGTTGATGATATATTGCATGCTAGTAATGATATAGGTTTCTTGCACGATACCAAGAGATTTTTATCAAAGAAATTTGAAATGAAAGTTCTTGGAAATGTGTCTTTGTATTAGGAATTCAAATACTTCGAGATTGCTCTCGATGTATACTCGAATTATTACAAAAGACCTATTGAAAAAGTGCTTAAGAGATTTGGCATGCAAGGTTGTAAACCGGGAGATACCCCTGTTTCTAAAGGAGACAAATTTAGTCTTAAGCAATATGCTAAAAATGACACAGAAGGAAAGGAAATGTAAAAAATTCACTATGCTTCAGCAATGGGAAGTCTTATGTATGCTAAGGTATGTATGCGCCCAGATATTGTGTATATTGTTAGAATGTTGGACAAATCTATAAGAAATCTAGAATTGGATCATTGGAAAGCAACCAATAAAGTCATGAGGTG